>PNEQ01027998.1:45834-57037 GCA_003012365.1 Medauroidea extradentata | reverse complement strand
CCCACACACACACACCCACACCCACACACACACACACACACACACACACACACACACACACACACACACACACACACACACACACACACACACACACACACACACACACACACACACACACACACACACACACACACATATATATATATAGTATTTTATACGTTTCGAGAAAGTAGTACTCATGCGAATGCTCTTTGAGGATTTCCTCGAGATAAAACATTTGTTAAAATCTATCTCGTGCTTGGTGTGCGCATTGACTTTATTTTGCATTAATCTGACACTTTTTTTTTGTTTGGAAAACGTACTGACAGTGCGTATACGATAAACTGTAACAGGAGATTACTTTGAACTGTCTTACATGTTTCCCGATAATTAGTCTCAGACTGTCAGTTCACGCCTGCGCTACGGCATGGCACGCCAGTTAATTTCCTCGCGCGTCACAAATGGTACTTCACTCACTGCCTTTATCTAAATTATTCGTAGATTTTACCTCACCCACAAACGTAAATAACCTACATCACATTATTAATGGTGCAGTCTACCTTGGATCGTTGCGAGAACAAGTATATTTACGTGTTAAATTATGTTCAGTGGCACTTAGTCACCTTCGCGATATCGCTTCCGGACGAAAATCACTTTCTGCATTGAGAGGATGAAAATATTGCTGCGGGAAGTAAACTAAAAGTCACCTAAATGCTAACATGGACTATTACTGGTCATCCAAGATAGAATGAGCAATTCTCAGCAAGTATTAATTTATAATACGTAAATACTAATGTGTCCTAAGATATTAACTTTTGTATTGTGGGAAGACTGTATATTAATAGCACAAAATAAACAATGGGTAAAATTGTAGTAATTGGCTGAAATTAAAATAACAAGGGCCTTAATAATGCTCAATTTACCGTAAAGAAAAGTTTAAATATACATGATGTATCAATACATCGGTTACAAACTTTCAGGAGAGATAGAGTACACCCAGACGATGGGAAATCACATAGCAATGCTTGGTCTGAAACGCTTTATTGGCGCGGTAGTGATGACACAAAACACAAGAAGGAAAGGACACGAACAAGAGGAGAAAACATGTTTATTATTCTTAAAATAGCGAAAATCTAAGAAAAAATAACATAGAGATACATCGATCGTCATCACCAGCCAAAGATTTCCCAGCATTTTCGCGGTGTTAAGAATAATAAACATGTTTTCTCCTCTTGTTCGTGTCCTTTCTTTCTTGTGTTTTGTGTCGCATGGAAGCGTTTTCGACTATGCATTGCTATGTGATTTCTCATCGTCTGGGTGTACTCTATCGCTCCTGAAAGTTTGTAACCGCTGTACTGATACACCCCGTATACAACTTGACGTGTAACTTGACATTTAATTGGGCGAGCACTTGCCAGAGTGAAAGTTTTATAGGTGTGGGGAGCGGAGTATTTATTAAATGAACCGATAGGACGTTGGTAGCATAAAGACACGGACCGACAGAAACTAGTGTAGCTGCAGTGTTCGTTATATGCGACTGAATCTGCCTTGTCTTTAAGGGGCCTCCCTAGATAGGCTGCGTTTGTGTGTGGGGGGCAGGAGCGGTAAGAGTGTCACTAACCGACGCATGTAATGCATTGAGACCGGAAAAATTCGCGGGCACTGACCTGTAGGCTAGCCTTCAAGAGTATCTGTGGCTTCAAGCAGATAACAGCTCTACATTGGCTGCTAGCTGACACAGTGAAATGTGCTCGAATGTAGTTACATTGTTATTATTGGCTCACCGTCTTCAATACGTTGTTAAATAAGTCTACGACCAGTTGTGAAAGTAGAACGAAGTTACAGTTTCTGGGATTCTAGCTTGTGCCTAAAAGAAAACGTGAATTTTTCAGGTCTCGAGTGATGCATTATCGCGCCTCTCCGCTCAAGCCCCTCAGATGGCGTGTAGTGTTTTACTATTATCCTTTTCCCTATGGGGCTTCAAGCGGTGACCACATTGTTTTATTTATGGACAGCGTAGTTCAAAGTCTGACGCTTGTTTCTATATCTATGTTTTTTTAATACGATTGTTAATTTTCCAGATACGGCAGTCTGAAAATGCCATTTTTGGCCGTTTTGAGAGTCCAGAAAACAGTGTTTCTAATAAAAGTGCCGAATTTTTAAAACTGTAGCGACATAGTTTGAAGTGTGTGTTCTTTTCGTAGATATACAGATATAATGTGCGTTAAATAGTTAAATAGGACATGTAAGGTGGCCCCTTAATGTGTGGAGGTGCATATGAACAGCAAACCTCTTAACGCATTTCAATTTTTTGAGCGTATATCGTCGGCTGCTGGACTTTACCAGCCGCTACTGTCTTCTGCACTTCTTAGATATCTAACTGCGCCAGTGAGATATTTCCTCCACTGTACTGTTACGTGACAGTTATTATTACATTTTTTATAGTAACGATACTGATCATAACTGTTTTTCAAGAGTAAAGCTGTTCTTAGGCACCGAAATCGGTTTATTTGTGACTTTGAACTATACGTGTTAAATTGAGGAACTCCAGCAGTAGTTTTTAGAAATTGTGTTCATTTTGTAGTTGTAACAAAATTTGTATTGAAATTAATTGCTGCAGTTGAAAGTTATTCGGATTGAATTTGAAATATTTTGACCAGAATATTATGTAAACTTTCACGAAAATTACTTAATCGATGTTTTCGATTGCATCAATTTATGTGACAGTCACTTGGCAACGTTACAAAAAAATATATGTCTTCAGAGAACGGAGATATTTGGTGGTGCGAATTATTAACCGACATCAGCTTTTTAAAAAAAATAGTCCTATAATTTAAACAACTAGTTGCACATTCAGTAGCACAGTGGCTGACAGAACAAAAAAAAAAAAAAAACAATAAAACGACCAATTACCATAATTCTGAACGCATTATCAACCTAAGATATGTTCATCCCAACTTATTCCGGAGCTTATACGAGCTGTTGTGCTATAGCGACGCCACCTATAAATTAGGGCTTTAGGAAAAAGGGGGAAAAAAGACGCTTGCCGCGCGCAGAATGTAACGAGGCGGGGTGCAATTATTGCTGCCACGCAAGAGTAATCACGACAGGGAAAAAGGTTGCATCTAATTTTTTGTGCCCCTGAAAATAAACACGTCTTGTTCCGCCCTAGACAGAGATTATTCGATGCATAAGTACCGGGACTTTGCGTGTACCCTTTTCAGAAGTGAAGTTGGGAATATCTAATCGTTTGTTTCTTGGCGAAACAAGGTATACAGAAAAACATATTTTGTGGCAGCAGCAAAATATTTTGTGGTTATTTTCTCTGCAAAATTTATTTTATGATCACCACAAAAACGTCTGGCACCACTAAAATATTGTGGCCACCACGAAACAAATTGTGGTTACGACAAAATCATTTTGCAGGGAAGGCTTTCTACAAAATTTTTCTTCCAGTGTTGCATAGGAAGGCTCTGCGTTATTCGTTATCATGAAATGATGAAACTGTAACTACTTAATATGCGGATATAACTTCGTATCGAAATAGTCGATTAATATGTTATCCGAGTACCGATATCTTACGCTAGGAAATGCTAATTTGTATATGCTTTGATGTCACTAGTATAATTTCTCCCTCCAATATTGCGTTGTTGGTACACCTGAATAACCCAACAGAGATATCATCCGTGGTTGTAATGGAAATTGTTGTATAGAATTTTGTTAGTGAAATTATTTCTTCGACATGTAAATTTTAACGTCACGCGTGCGCGCCGTTAAACTTGTAATATACACTGTTAAAAATTTCCGCAAATTCACGGAAATATTTACAGAAAAGAACTGTAATTATACGGAGGTGGCTTCCGTAATTTTATGTTTACGGAAGTTTGTCCGTAACCTTCCATAAACGTATGGAAATATGTTTCTACAATTTTAAAGCATATTTTATTGCGTTTCTTTAAAAAAAATGCTTGTATTAATGATCACGATCACTCCTAGAGTTAAGGGCGTGGTCTACCGCAATTTTCATCACCACTTTTTATATTTTTTATTTGTACCAGATATTTTTTTTTCTTATTTTAGGCACAAAATGTGACTAAATTTGACTGTTAGGAATTTTTTTTATTTCTCATAGTTTTCGCGTAATGGCTTGTTAAAGTCATATGTTTGCATGTTTCCGTTTTAACGACTACACTAAAACCAACTGATGAACCAAACTCAAAAAAATCACAGTGGGTAAAGACATTGCAGGCTACAATGACATGCTCATGAAATTTAAGAATAAAAATTATTTGAATTTTAAAAAATTGCTGAAACTGAAAATAAAAATTTAAAAGTTCCATATTTTTTTTAAAAATAAAAATAATGTTTATTCCTTAATTTTATGAGCATGTCATTGTAGCCTGCAATGTCTTTATCCACTGTGATTTTTTTTTAGTTTGGTGTATCAGTTGGTTTTAGTGTAGTCGTTAAAACGGAAAAATGCAAAATATGACTGTAACAAGCCCATACGCGAAAACTATGAGAGATAAAAAAAATTCATAATAGCCAAATTTAGTCACATTTTGTGTCTAAAACAAGAAAAAAAAATATCTGGTACAAATACAAAATAAAATAACGGTGATGAAAATTGCGGTAGGCCGCGCCCTTAATGTAAATGCACTCTAGTGCGAAGCGAAGGGAAGACAAGATAAACTAAGATAATACGAGGGAAACACTGCTACCTTGTTCTTCACAATTTGCCGCGAAGAGAAGACGTAAGTGACCACTGCACGGAACTCGCTTTTTGAATATTGTGTTGCTGTGGTATACTGGTTGCCGACGATGTCGTCGGCCGGCGGATTTTCTTGGGGATCTCCCATTTCCCCCGCCCTTTCATTCCGGTGCTGCACCTCGTGTCACCCTTCACCAGCGCTGAAGACCTCGATGTTAAGCACTGACCAAAATCTCTCACTCGCTCTGAGCTATGGTACACAATTTTATAGCAGTTTTGGTAGCAAATATGTTATTAACATTGCTGAAATCACCCATGTTACTAACAAAGTTGTATGAATGATGAACGGAAGTTAATAGCAAACGTTAATGACAAAAATGCCTGCAACATTGCTGATAACGTTGCTAGTAACATTTGTTACCAACATCCTTTGACCTAGACCGCCCTAGAATGGATCGGGAAAATAATGTTATTAACAATGTTGGTGACAAAGTTATTAACATAATTCTAAAAGTCATAAATTTTGTTGCTAGCAAATGTTTTTTCAACAGAATGTTGTCAACAATGTTGATAATAAAATTTTTCAAGCATTTTTACAACATTGTTAATAATTTTGTTGAAAACGCGCGTTATTAGCAATGTTATCGTTGTTGTAAACTAGACTTTAGATCCGACTGATTTTCTGTTTGTCTTCACGCAGCTCTGTTAGGAATCGCATTATGGCAATTTAAGCAGTACATTTACCGACACGTCTCGAAATATCATTGCAGTCTATCGCAGTCAGTTGCACCCTTGTGAGATATCTTCAGGACATGTGCAAGTTTGGTTAACCCACATCCTGGTTCAACACGTATTAAGTTCTAAATAGGGGATTCACCAGACGCGACTAATGTTTTACTATGTATGGATTAACTGTGGGTGAAATGAACTTCTGAAATTCGACGGAATCAACTGAGTTAAGCTGAGGAATATTTGAAAGATATCACATAGTGTACGCCATTTAAAGGTTGAACAACTGCCTATAAATATATCGTGGTTATTTCCGTAGTTACTTTCACATGATTTTTCCTGTACGGCTGGCAAAAAATAGTCATACTTTGCGTCAGCGCCTTAGTATCGATTTCCCGCTAAACTGACCTGCAGTACGGGCAGCGTATGTTGTAGATAACAACGCAGGTGTTTCATGTAGATAGCAGAGCAGCGATTGTTACTATGTTGTAACTTTCCGACTGCATTTCCGCGCTGCCACATGTGGAAACTTTTGACGAGCGTGTTTTCCAAACACATACAGCGCATTAAACGTGCCTGCGGTGGTGTAGTGGTCATGTTTGTTTATTAATATGATTCCCCGTCATGATCCAGTTCAGTGAATATAATATTCTCTGGACATTACGTTTGCCGTATTAAATGTAATATTATTTGCGCTATTTACATCAGATACACTCATCATCACATATATACTTAGACAGTGTTCATGTTGAACATTAAACTACACAATCAGGATGCAATTATTTATGTAACAATACAGAAACAAACAAGTGAACAAGATAAAGCAACGGTGTTAGTGAAGCACTAATGACAATTTTGAGAAATTGTCAAATGGTCAATTCACTCGCCTCCCGTCCCGTCAATCCGTGTCTAGATTCCCGGTGAGGTAGTTCCCGATGTTAGCATGTTGGGAAATGTGGCGGACGTTGCCACTGGCGGGCGGGTATTCTCGGTGCACTCCCGTCTTCTACGTCCTTGCATCCTGTTGCTGCCTCATATTCACCTCGTGTCGCCCTCACCAATCGCTCAAAATGTCGCGGTTTAGCGTTGATCAAAATCTCTCCACTCCAACCTCATTGAATCTTCGTTGAAATCCTGAAACAGTGTTTGCATATGACGCATGCCGTAAAAACATATAAGAAACGCTGCCGTTTATATGTGCATTATATAGGAGTGAAGGCGCGGGTGTGGCAACAGAACAAGCTTGCTGTTCCTCAACTGGAGTTAACCGCTCATGGATTATTAGTCAGTGTTCCAGGCTGGCTGCATATTTCAGATCGCAATGACTGACATGGCAGGTTAGTATACTGCTGCAAACTAAACCCGTGGTACATAAGATTTGCCAACTTTGCAGCAAGTTTGGTCCAAACCTTGGTCGGCGAACTTGCTTCGGCGAGAGAAATGAATCATAATTACATACTGTCTGCAATGATACAGGCCGAGCAATGAAATTATACATTTATAAGTAGTTAGTCTAACTCAATAGAAATAACTATAAAAACCTTAAACGAGGTTCTGAAATGTCAGAGTCAAAAGTGAAAATTTAACTGGTAAAGCATATCGCACAAAGACTGTCATAGGTAGGGATCGGAAAATTTCGCAAATGACCCGCATGTTACAATCGATTGTCCTATACATACTCAAGCCCCATATTTTCGTTCAGTGTCTGCTGTTCCACTGATAAATGGTCGAAGTTTGAGTATACATTGGATATTTGATTCTGACATGCAGGTAACTGAATTAGCGAAATTTTCCTGTCCCTAGTTACAGGTGTATTTTTATTCTCTAGTTACTAACTCCTTTTGGTCAGCACTTAACTTCTAGGTCTTTAGCGCTGAAGGTGTGATGTGATGTTAAGTATGGAGCAGCGCTGAAATGAAGGGGCGGGGCTAACGGGAGATCCCCGACCAGCGGCATCGTCCGACACGATTACCACGTGCGAAAATACGGGGATCGACCCCGTTGGGAATCGAACCCGTATCGCTTTGGTGGGAGGCGAGGTAGTTAAAGGGTCGCAAGTTCAGTTTCAGTTTTTGAGAAGTTCATTCCGCACTAATTACAGTTCGTGTTATGAAATACAACTGTACGGATATGGTGCAAGTGTAGTTTTAAGTCACATATTAGTGTAGCGTTATATGTCAAATTTTTTTATTCGCTGGTAGTTGCTGTATACAGGTACTTCATTTGTCGTAACGGAAAGCAAAAAATTATCACATTGTGCATTTTTTATGTCAGAAAGTTATTAACGCATGTCAGCATAAGTACAGACTTAAGTGTAGCTAAGTATTGCTGTATTTTAACTTGACATACATAGACGTAGTTAAAGTATGTGAACTCTGCAAGTGTACGACTGAACAAACCTGTGTGAAAAACAATATTGTTACATATGGTTATCTTGCACTTTCTTAGCATTTTTATTATTTCTTAGTGTTACAACGTTACAGTTTTCTTGTCAAATTTGGCCCACAATTGCTCGTAGCTCTGTACTGCGACTGCCAAGATTGTTCAGTAATGGTTTCCTTCCCTAGTATGGCGTGCGAATAGTACTCGCCAATCTGCAAGTCCCGCCTAGTACGTCGTGCGAACGGGGGCAGTAGGGCATTGTAAATCATACATTTAACGACGCCTCGCAGATGAATGTCAAGGTGAAGTTCGGGAGTCAATTGATAGGTCCGACTCGGTCAACTCATTCGTTCAAGAAGGTCGAATGGTGAGTCACCTTTCCAATATCACGGCGCTAGGTCAGGCATAGAATGTGAGCAGAACCACAGACTAAATAGTCATACAGACGTGAAATAACATGGCGGATCATTTGTTACAAGTGAGCGTCGTCGCTTATTGGCTGCCGGCTAACAGGGCAGCCGCCTTACGCAGATTGTTGGTAGGCGTTTCCGCCATGTTGCTGGCCAGAGAAGCCATTTTGCTGGCGCGTGTGACCGATTTTGCCGTCCTACCGGCCATTTCACTTCTGTACTACTAAGTATTATGTGGCAGAACTTTGCCTTTGAATTTTGAAATAGCTTGCTACATCCTTGTCATATTTATGGCCCAAAGTAAGCCGCGTTTTCGAAAATTACATGTGCATCCATCGGTGTGTATACCGAATGTTCGTAAATTGCTGATTTAATCTCAACTGGTTCAATGCAAGTATTCACCAGTTCAACCGACCTGACGTATCCTAGGCCTGGAGGACGTGTACCGGAACAGCAGTCGCGAAATTTTGAACACAACCACGCAAATAATCGTTTGAAATACATTGAACAATTGTGAAATGTGATGTCGTAGAGAGTAAACGTACTAAATTATTTTGCATGGAAATTTTTCTGTATTTTGAAATATGAACTTAACTGCAAATATAAGTGTTTTATTTAATTTCTGAATTTCAATTATGAACTGTGTTTACAATTGCATGCTACCAAAGTGTTCAATTTAGATTTCTTTCACGGTACAGTGTCAAATAACATAAGATTTATTCAATTTCATTCGTAACGGAAAATTTTTTAATACCGTCAACCTGCTGTTCGGTACTGTCCTCAACTGGTGTACACCGGTGTGTCAACCAAGATGAACGAACCAGTAAAGTAACGAATCCTCGGATGATCTAGTGTTGTTGTTGGGAGGTACGTGAAAGTATTGGTATTAAGACATCCGCGTCAACGACTGCTTGCAACAACGAAACACCTCGCATTAATCAGCTGCTGAATTATGATTGGCAGTGTGCTAGATGCTCGTCCTTGGATAATCACTCACTGATGCCACCTTGAAAACTTTCACAAAGTTGTGTAAATAAATTATGTAATAAGGCGACTACTTACATAAATTACAAAAGCGTATAATCAGGCGCTTATCGTGTAACAGAGGAAATTCAAGTGACGCGTGACAAAGATTTTTTTACAGAGTTGGACTTTAAGTTGATATGTATGTAGAACAGGGGCGTCATTTGGGGCTACTGGGGGGGGGGCAAATGCCCTCCCCTGGATTTGGAATTTTTGTGTATAAATAAATTTTTTTGTATTTTTAAATGTAAATAATGCTAACTTAAGGACATAATACTGAAGTTTTATTATTAAAGTATCTAATTTATACATGCTTAATTAATAAAAAAGATGCAACAAGGTCACTGTCGTCAGAAAACAAAATCTTGCCCCCCCCCCCCCTGGAAAAACCTGAAATGACGCCCCTGATGTAGAATCAATAGTTCGGCGAAAGATACGCGGAAGGTGAAATGTCGCATAGAAGGTAGATAAGCGAAACTTATTTTTGTTCACTTGAGTATTAGTTGGCAATTTAAGTAACTGTTGTGTTACCCTAATATTGTAAGGTACCGGTATGTACTTTTTGTGCCTCGGCTATATACAATGGACGAGGCCCCTGGGAAGTTACATTTAAGTCACAAGGTTCTTGTTTTAATCCCGGAAAAGTCATGGGTGTGTTCTCTCTTTAAGACCTAATTTTATAAATGTTTGCATATGAATGGACGGCATTTGTAAATTTAGACATCTGCGAAATTCGTCCGATATTTTTTTGTAAACGTACCTCTGTCCTGTCTTACGTATATTATTTTCCTAAGATAAGAAGTTAGGTTAGTTTATCACGAAGACCGCCCTCTAGTTAGGTTAGCGGAGTAAAGAGATTCATAATGATAGATTTTTTTTTTAACAGTGAGTAATATAATCAGTATAACACGCGTGATGATGCCTTTTTGTTGTTCGACATAGTTCCTTAAGGGATTTTTTCTTGTTTTATTATGTTTGTAGTGACTACAGCCGAACTTAAGTACGTTTATTATGTTTCCTTATCTCACGATTGGTGTTTCTGGGACGGCACAGTACTGCTCTGGAGTTTGTCGAAATATTTCCGTTTGTAATTTAATATTTTATTTGTTTCTTATTAGCGCCCACTTTGTTTCACGCTAATTGAAAAATGAAGGCGGAACATGTTAAAAAGTTAATCTGAAGTTACAAGCCCGTTTACCAAGCCGAACTAAGTGAGGTATTCTAACCCAGGACCAGGCGCGCAAAAACCAGTTGCTGCAGTTAATTGCACCGAGGTGATCAAGGAGGGGGGGGGGGGGTGAGGATTTTGATTACCATTTAGCTACTGGGAAGAGGTACAGGTGATTTTCTGGAAACAAGATAATTGGCAGGATAGCAATGAATAAACACGGATTGCGGCCACAGTAGTTGCAATTTCCGCTGAAATGGCCACATCCTTCTTGCGTGCTGAATGAGAGCGCGAGGTAATCTGTCTGCGAACATTCCATGTATTTATGCTCGCATGCATCGACCTAGTTAACAGCCCGTCATAGCGTTTGTTGTGTGAAGTGCATAACTGGGACTGTAAAGTTTCGCGAGTTGATTTCAGGACAACCTGGAATTCTTTCAAACATGAATATGTCTTTTTTTATTGGTTCTTAGTTTCATTGATGCGCGTTCGTTAATATTGAGCCAATATTAAATCTGCACCTGATTCCCCACCTTCAACTTATGCCAGGATCTGATTTAAACAATCAGCAGTCTTCTCCCAGTTATTTTATTTATAACTAGAGACATGAACTTTTCGCGAAAAGAATTTTGCCCCACTTTGTTCCAGTGCCTTATGTGCACGTGTGCAGTTCTGCTTCACATATATTGGCAGCGTGCCTTTGAACTGTGACGTTTCTCATTTGACTGTACCAATCACAATAAGGTTACTGTAACACCACACGTCTGTGATTTGCGTGTAAAACCCCACGACACACGA
>PNEQ01027998.1:35106-45734 GCA_003012365.1 Medauroidea extradentata | reverse complement strand
TTATAACCGTAAATGATTTTCCGTTCTTATTATAGTCGTATGTTCCGTTAACTAGCGAATGACACTCTAATTACAAATGGGTTTTCCACTTTTAAGATTCTTTTTATATGATTAATAACTGGCACATTTATTCACGTATATATTTGTTAAAATTATTGCCTTTCTGTTTGCCTTTGTACAAATGAATTATTCGTTATTTTTGTATGTTCAAGTAGTAGACATGCCATTAATCAAAATAGCTGTTATTTATTGCTTTGGTACGTCCAGGCCTGACTTGTGTTATTTTTGTGCATGACAAGTTGGACGCTGAATGTGTTTAACGTAGTTTTCATATAGTTTTGGTTGAGATGATGTATTTATTTAATGAAAACACGTTTATTATTAGACTGTTAAAAATATAATTTAGAAATAGAAATGAAAGTAAATTACTTCTTAGCTTTTGTTAACATTAAGGTTGGGGGAGGGGAGGAACTCTTCTATATGAAATGGCATGAGCATCGTAACTTTTCGAAGTGGTCATATTTTTGGGAGGTATAGGCCTATGTTTACTAAAACTTTGAAATGTTTTTGCAGCTAATTTTGCAGATTCACACTTACATTTTTATATAAGTGCGTTTGTGAACAGTGAAGTTTTACTGTGCTTACGCTATTACGAACAATGTACTGTACACCCATGAAACGGTAATTTTGTCTGTTATAATTATCGCTAGATAAACACCACCGATTGTTTTATCTGTTACAGAATCACGTATTACAAGGATACTGTTTAAAAATCTTTATTTTGAAAAGCTTGACCATTAACGTAAGGAAAACACGAATTATGTATAATGCTGTCGAATATGGTCATACCTTTACGTGAGTAAAATTTAAAATATAATGTTATCTAACATCTACCTGCTGCAGATGCTGCATCTCATACACTCTGTTAATAATAACATTCATTAAAATGTAGTAATGGTTACAACTCTCCTCAAAGCCATTCAACAAGTAGCAGTTTGAACAGACTCACTTCTGGCATGGTTGAGCCATAGTAAGACTAATGACCGTCTTACACAAACTAAAGACAGTTGTAAAAAGCGAAAAGTTTCTGTACCTACATATCTTCCAAACTCTGTAGCGTGCTACAACATATACTACTGAGCAACTAACACTGTTTAACGGGTTATAGATAACTAAAAACGTTCAGCAATAGAATACCATAATATTCGTTGGTTGAATCAAACGAGAACACACAATAACAAAATAATAACGTTGGACATACACTTATATAGCAATCAAACGTAGCAGTCAGGCAAATCACTAGTTACTTTTATAACTTCACCCGAAAGTCTACTTTCGGAAATATGGGTTTCGAAAAGTGAGGTATGAGTGTGATGTAAACAGCGGGATAGTCGTTTCTTTGTTGAGTTTATGATTTAAGCTTCGAAACGATAGTTAGGTTTCGTGTGCTAAACGTCGAAACTGGGGTTTCGCCAACAGCGAAAGAACTTCAGCGGTTAAACTGAAGTCTAGAAAACAACCAATATTTCCTTCGATAAACCAATGCTTTTTATGAATAGGGACCCTTAAATTTCGCAGAAATATTTTTGCACCGCAATTGTTTCAATGTCGTTACGTGCACATTTGTAGCTCTGCTACAAGGTCCGTGATTGGAAGTTAATACTCTCGCGTGTATCTTGGAGTTCTGCACACATATTGTAGGCTTGTAGTGTCTCAGTAAACTCATTATGATTGCTCAGTCAAATGAGCAACGTCTCTGCATAAACACACGTTACCATTAACCATTAATATGGACTGGGAAATTTCGCTAATTCAATGACCTGCAGGTTAGTGTCCATTGTACTATGCATACTCAAACCCCGTCTATTCGTTCATTGTCTGCTGTTCCACTGAGTAGCAGCTAGTTGACGAATGGTCGGGGTTTGAGTATGCATAGTTCAATGGATTCTAGCCTGCAGGCCGTTGAATTCGCGAAATTTTTCAGGCCCTAACCATTAACCATGAGCCAGAGCTGCAGATGTGCACGCAAGGCATTAAAACAAAGTTATGGACTTTTTTTTTTTACTAAAATCTTTGGCCCCTATACTTGTAAGACGATAAACAGATCACATCACCTGTGGTCATATTTTATTTTCATTACGATTTCACAGGCTATATATTATTGGGCTGGAATGAATTTTGTTCGCTGACTGCAGTACAGACGGTCAAGTTAATTTTGCGCTCTTATACGAAGAGAATTTTTTATATATTTACACATAAATTGAAGTATTTTATTCGTGTTTGTTTTACCGGTTGTTTGTGTTGTTAAATGATTATTTTTCCACTTACTAACTTTAGTTAATTTTATATGAATTCAACTGTATGACGTTTTAGTGTAATTTAAAGAATATTCTCAGAAAAAATAAATAAAATCGGTTTCATCTCATTTGCAAAATGTTTTGAAGTTTTGGCATTTTTATTCGTGTTGTTAGTGTATGTCTTGCTCCGCAAATTTGAATAGTTTGCCAATTTAATTATTTTAGTTATCTGTTCAATAAAGATACATTTAAGTAGTAGAATTTTTTTTCGTGAATATTTTCAAACAGGTTAAATTGATATTAAGTTTGTGAACTACTTCCCTTACTTTGAAGAGAGCGACTGCAATGTCTCCCGAGTCTTGGAGAGGTATTGGAAGCCCGATGCGACTGAAAGCCGTCGAGCCAAGATACTCCAAAAATACTATAAAAGCCTACCAACTTTATTGAAAGCAATATTTCTGACTTAGCATGTTTTACAGCACTAATTCAACAAGTAAATACCCTACTTTTTTGGACTAATGAAGTTATTCAAAAGAAAAAAATAGGTTAATAGGGTGGCCGCCTTGAGAAAGGGGGAGGGGTATTTTCCGTGCTGGAGAATGTTGGAAGCGGTAAGGGCGACCCTGTACGTGCATCATACGTCACCCTAACCTCTCTTAGCCTCTAGGCGTAGGTCACTGAACTATTGTGCAGTCCTCTCGCGTGTGACACATTAATAGGTGATCAGGTGATCCTATAATTGTATGACGTACTATGAAAGATAAAGGTTTACTGTACGCGCGTATACTTTTTTAAGGATTTTGTCCCATGAGTGTCATACATAAACAAGGACCGCGGAAACACGCATTATCACCATTTTCGACCACGATAAAAGTAGTTTAAAAACTTAGTGAAGGACCTAAAATGGCATACACGCGTGCTAAATTCTTTGAACGCTGTTCATAAGAAGACATCACTCAGTCTCGTCCAGCAGTTTTTGAATTAACGTCAATCGGCCGAAGCTCTACACCGCTCGAAGGACTGCGACCACCTTAAATTTGGACGATTAGTGTATGCATTTTTAGTGGTCAATCCATTATTTGTCAAACTTCATAATGTTTTTGTAAATTTTTGAAATTTTACGCTCCTGACGTCCAGAACACACAACTTTACATTTAGTTTAGTAATCATTCCGTAGAGCAAATAAATGCTAAGACACTTGTCATATAATACAATCAAATAAATAAAATCATACAAACGAATACATACAAAATGTTAACAATACCTTGGTTATTCAATACAGTAGTGACATAAAATCCATTGTTCAG
This sequence comes from Medauroidea extradentata, assembly GCA_003012365.1. Taxonomy (NCBI): domain Eukaryota; kingdom Metazoa; phylum Arthropoda; class Insecta; order Phasmatodea; family Phasmatidae; genus Medauroidea; species Medauroidea extradentata. Next base: position 42,130 of record PNEQ01027998.1, on the reverse strand, counting down.
TACAAAATTTAGAGATACATAGATATTAGCAAATTGCATAATATCTTTTCTTATATCTTTGATAAATTCTCATCAATCTATTTAAAATTATAAAAACAGTAATGTCTTTGAATGTTTCTTGCAGTGGGACAGAAAAACGTATTGTACTATGGGAAATGCAACTCCACTTACACTATAAACACATCCTATGAAAAGGAAAATAAAAGAATCAGCATTTATTGTGAATAACACAAATGTATTTAGTCAGCAAAGTATTGAATTAAGAAGCATGTGCACATCTTTAGCAAAAAAAAATTATTTGCAAAGCGACAATAGCCTATGCAACCCATTAAAAGGTGCACGGCCAACAGTAGAGAGCTCGAGAGTCATTCGTCGCTCTAGGAGCAGTGCTGCAGACTACAAATACTGCCGAATCTTTTTTTCCAGTTTTTACTTTTACTTCACAAGAAGACGGGAGCAGAAACGTCGTGAAAATAAATGTACTGTGTTCTTGTGTGTCTTCATCGTTGTGTTGTCTGTCCTGTATACATTGTAGTCTTCGTCCCATTATTGTTTGTGCTGTATTAATTGTGGTGTCCTGAGTTTTAAAGAATATTTTGTTTTGTATTTCGACTTTTATTTTTTGGATGTTTATTTTATTTATTTTTTATTTATTTCGTGTTGACTAATTCCTTATGGGATATTTCATGTCCTGTTTTAGTTTATGGATGTGTTGACCACAGACAAACTAGGCTTGTTTTCTAATTTTTTCGTTAGTTTGTTTTTTCTTAGTCTCATTCTAAGATTTCTTGATCGACATAATATTGCAACGGCGTATGTCCACAAAAGTACAGTACGTTATATAAAACAGTGTTTATCTATCAAATCACATATTAAATTTCCTACGGAAACATGTTACAGTATATCATATTTTATTCGTGTACATCTTTAGATATACTTTCACTCTTCTTAGCCAGATATAATTCGTCTTTTCTCCCTTCTTTGAAAAAAGTATGTACTTGGCATATAAGAGCAATAGAGATTCATTCGATTGTGGATATAATTGTGAAAATTGCTTACTATGACTTTTAATGTAGGGGAAACCTACCGTACTTCGTGATACTAAGGCTTTGAACTTCAGTAACTGATCTATGTTAAACATTTTAATTGTAATCATATATGTGATACATTGGTTACTTATTGCCGGAACTACACAGGCCTGCTCTCTGTTGGTAACCTAGTTTACTATGTGTACAGAGTTTTACCAGTTTTGTGAAGCCTGAAGCGTGGTTTATCACAATATTAAGGTATATCACCGTGTATGGTTGGTTTACCCGATTCTTAGAATTCGGTAATTTTCGCGAAAAGATTTTTGCCCCACTTTGTTTCAGTGTCTTACGTGCACACCTACAGCTCAACTTCATTGCTATTGACAGAGTGTTTTTGTGCAGAGTTATTATTCATTTGACTGTGCCAATCAGTACACGGATAACAGCCACACATCACGTCTGTGATTTGCGGGTTTAACCTCCACACGCTGGGTGTTACGGCATCCAATCACTGACCACATAGCAGAGATGCACGTGCGCTCGTAAGGCACTGAAACAAAGTGCTGCAAAAATATTTTCGCGAAAACTACCGGGCTCTACCTATTCTTAATCCGCTGTGTTCATCGAACATTTTGATGAAAGCGCAGATAGATTTATAAATGGCATTGTATCGTGTTGTTTTCAGGCCCTATGTTCTACCCCAGAACCCTCCGCCCCACCGGTCCCGTCTTTGTTGTAGCATGTCGAATTTTAAATAACAGAAGAAAGTTCCACATTCTTTTCATTGGCCCTTTCCCGTTTAAATAGTTATTAAACTTCATCTCTGCAAAAGCAACAAAGTGTTACGAACTTAATGCCAGATTCAGATATTTATTCATTCACAGAGCATCTGTTAATGCTATTGAACATGTGAACATAATCAATAAATAAAATACAATAAAAGTCATAGTAAATTTTTAGGTTACACATACAAAATGTTACTACATACAATTATTTTGACAAATGACATGATAAAAACATAGTTAATAACATCCAAGTGTTATAATCGTAACACCGTATGGGTACACTATACATAAAATGACTTTCATAACATATATTATTTAATTGTTAATTTAATACACAATTTACATTGTCATACATTCCGAAACACTATACAAATAAACCATTAAAAGAACATTAAATAACTGTTTTTTTATGTTTTATTTCAGTAATTTTTTATATCATCGGGAACCTTATACAGTTTGATTCCAATATTTTTCAAATATTTTTGAGTATATGCTTTGTTTACTGATTTCAAATAAAAATAATATTTTATTCTAGTTTTATAATGGTGAACTTGCTTATTTGTTGAAAAATTCCTTTTTATTGTTGTATATAAATAAAATAGTTTTGTATATGTAACAACGTGGAACAGGACGAATGCTTAAAGTTTTAAAGCAATTTCTAGAACTATTTGAAGGAGATAAGTGTAACATAAATCTAATAGCTTTGTTGTGCGATAATTACAGTTTGTAGGTTAGTTTTGTTTATGCCCCAAAATATTATTCCATAGTTAATGTGGGAATGCATGTAAGCAAAGTAAATAAGCTTCAAGTACTGAGTGGAAATTATGAATGAAAGTGATTTTAAAAGATAACACGTACTCTTTAATTTTCTTACAAGATATTGCATATGTTATTTCATGCCATTTTACTATCAATTATTAATCATAGAAAGCGAGTTTGTTGGACCATACTAATTTATTTATTTCCAATCTTAATTTCAGGAATTTCCTGAGTATTTCGTGATGAAAACATAATACAATTTGTTTTATCTAAATTTAGTATAAATTTGTTAGAAATAAACCACGAAGAAAGTTTATCTAAGATATTTACAACCTCATCTTTTAACGACATGGTATTTGTAGCCTTTATGAGCAATCTTTTGTCATCTGCAAAAGAAACAACAGAAGTATCAGTTATACTTAGCTCTAAATCATTTATATAAATAATAAATAACAAAGGACCCAAAACGCTTCCCTGTAGGACTTGTGTATATATATATATATATATATATATATATATATATATATATATATATATATATATATATATTGTTTGTGGCCCTGAATGATAGATTTGTAGAACATTATTACTATTTTTCTTTACAATTTCAACTAATTGTCTTCTCTTTGATAGGTAAGATTTCAGTAAGTTATTGATAATTCCTCTAATGCCAAACATTCTAATTTTTCTAATAATATACCATGATCTACTGTATCAAAGGCTAGAAATGTAAGTGTGGAGCCAAATCTGATGGCACGCACTACATACTTTTAGCACCCTTTACTCTTAGCAATAAAGAATTACTCGTAAAACATGTACTTTACCAATGAGTACCTAGAACGTTGCTAACAAAATCTCAATGCTGTAGGGGCCGCTGTTGTCAATCAAAGCATAAACTATAATTTCCGATAGAACGTGAGCAGAAGTCATGTCGTTCCGGAGAACTGAATTAATACTAAATTTCGCAGATTATAAAACTTAAGTGGTTTTGTCTGGTAAAATACAGAAACGTTATCTTATACAAGTTTTTTTTTTTTTTTTTTTTTTTTTTTCAGTTAATGGTGGTTTATTGACGTGAGATTGTTAGTAAAAGTAGTGTAATTGACCAGTATTGATTGTTTTGTTTTCAGCCCTGACGTGTGCAGACAAGGAGAAGATTCAGCTGCCCAGTTTCCTGGATTCGTCTTGCCTGTACCCGCAAGGGTTCTTGGAGGTAGGCGTCACATATCAGTGGGCAGCTATCTGTGTTGACATGACTCCGGTGATCAGCTGCATCCTCCCTCATGCATGTGCGTTGTGTGTGTGTAGGACATGAAGGGCTTCTTGCTGGTGGTCACCATGGCAGGGAAGATTGTGTTCGTCACCCACACGGTCGAGAAGCTGCTGGGTCACTCCCAGGTCAGTCTGCGGCTTTCTGCGTTATTGTTGTCACACTTACACAGTCTCGCGAGAAAATTATGCAGCTAATTGTGACATTGAGAAATTACATTATATGATTCGTTTGCATTGTATAGTCAGGTCAAAGCGAAATTATAGGCACATGGCGGTGAAATTAATTTCTCTTCGTGTAATGGAAGTGCATATTAATTTTTTTTATACTGGAAGAAACTTACATGACGGTGATTTGGTAGCTTGTAATTGGTGGTAATTTATATGCTGTGAAGTAAACAAAACGCGAAATACATACAGTATGTTTAAAGGATGTAGGCCTCGGCTGTTTATGTATTCTTCTAAATTGTAAAACTAAACAAATCAATCTAATATGTTACCGACTTTGTTTTCATAATTTTATAAATATGTTTATAAAACAAAAACCCAGTTTAAAACACTGCCTCTCTTTCTTAGGAAAAAATGTTCTAAGAATTGTATAGTATATTTGCAGAAGTGCAATGAATCCTGTACATAATCATGGATGTCATAAACAAAAAAATGTAAATTCTAACACACGTGGTTACTTCAAGGGTGCCTTGATTGATAAACAGCATTAAGAAGTATCTCAAGGAATGTCTGACGAATCGATATAAAATGTCTTAAAGTTTTCGTTAGGTTTTATTCACTAGTTGTTTTTGCAATGAGATTTTCTCAGATTTTACGTAGGCGTGACCTTATATTTTTCTCGTGTGACTGTGTAATCATCTCATAATATCTTCTGTGAACGTATTATCTTATTTGAGACTTGTGCTTGGCATTGTTCTCTGTGGTTCAGCGTGCTCCGCCATTGGGTCTTCAAAAGTTGGTACTGCCATCGTCGTTTCTCCTTCACACGCAGATTCAGTCAGTTCACGCGCTGTTCCGGAAAATAACGCACGTTTTGTAATTTTTACATTTACGTTTTTAAACTGTCAAAAAGAGCGCTTGCTTGTGTAATACACGATATAGCACTCCTGGAGTTTTATGTTCATCTTGCAAAGTGTAAAGGGGAATATGAGAACTGTACTATGCACCAGGATACATTTAAACGTAAGGTCAGCTCTGTTACAGAAATCACGTACAAACATTCCCAAATATGTAAATCTTTAGCTTTTTTTTTTTTACAGACAGTTGAAATGAGAAAACTGCTTATGTAAATTGACAAAAGGAGTGAACACTTAAAACATAACAGATTATTGTTTTTACGAGGAATGACATATAAAGAAGTGTTAGGTATACTACAGCATTTAGTTTATATTTCGTCTTAGTTCTTTCTCACAAATATTGGGAATATTCTATACCATACTCAATGTATAAAAATGCCGTAGTAACATGGATAAGGAAAACACAGGATGAGTATTCAAAACGAATGGATGACGACGCAAAGTACAGGTAAACTAAAATGGCTTTGATCCACACAGCGAGTTCTGTAGGCGTGTTGGATTTGCTATTCTCGTTGCATGTCGAAGACTATAGTTCATGAAGCATATGCCATGTTTAATAGTAGGGAATTTTCTATATAACTATTATATTTTGTTATCGTTCAGTATCTTAGATTTGTTTGCTTCTACAACCGCTAATGTTTGCTAGTGTTTTGGTGCCAGTGGGTTTTTTATAACCTTGTACTGGGTTTTATGTGACTTACGATAACGCTCTGCGAGTCACCTACTTCAGGAGTAAGTATATTTTGAACACTCATTATGGCAGAACCAAATTGCTAGTGTGGAATAATTAATTACTGTTTTTCAAACCTGTTATGTGATTTGTTTTGCTCACAACTACTTCCTTAATATTTGGCAGCTATGCGAACCTGAGCAAACCAGTAGTTAATTTCGTGCAGTGCACCTTGTTCGCATTTTAATAATGTTACAGTGTTTACATCTCATGAATATTTCATACGTGATTTAAAACTGTGGGAATGGTCCTGATTGATATATGATTCAGTTGCAAGTGACTAGCGACCACCATTAAAATTAACTAGGTGCATTTATTCCGAGACCAGTTATCCTTAACCAGTCTTAGATTTTTTCCTGGGTGTTTTGCTATGTGTTAATGGTTTAGAATTTTTAAATTTCTCATTTACTAGCCCAGATAATAACCCCTTTCTGCAGATTTTTTTCAAACGCTCCCATGCGCCATTTTGTTTCCATATCGCCAAAAAAATGTTGCTTTTTATTTTGTTCTTATTAACATAGTGCTTCACATGAATAGTTTTGCATATAACACCTGTGAACCTCGACTTTCTTCCAGATAATCAAACTTTGACACATTCCATTCTTGTAAGTACAGTAACGGAAACATTTTAATTTCTGTATTTCTGATTGCGAGTTTCCGGTTTCTTTACACAGTTGTGGTGATTTAATTACAGCGTTTATTTTTTTAAAGATAGTTTCTTTACAGAAACTGTAGTTATAAAAAATCAGTTCTGATTCAACAGAAATATGAAGAAAAATGTGTAGTTGCTATATTTTTCTTAATTGTCGGTAAATGTTAATGTTTGCCGCTGCACCCACTTGTAGCACTGTATTTGCAGAATTCTAGCTGTAGTTTCAAGAGATGCTGGTAGGTGTAAGTTTTAGGGGCTTCCATACTTGAAGGCGTGATATCGTAGAAATACTGGCTTTTCGTGAATCGTAGAGAGAACCTGGAATATACCCAGCCTGTGAGGTTTCTCTCATATGAGAAGTTGACAGAATGGGGTTGGGATCATAGGCATAGGCTTGGGGGGGGGGAAGTGTCCCCCAACATAAAAATAGTTTGAAAAAGTGATAATGATAATGCCTGTAAAATAATTACTTTTTATATGATTTTTTAATAGTAGGTTAATTTAAAAATTTCTAGTCAATATTTGTATTGAAATATTACCGTGGTTATACATTTTCAGTAAGTTATTATAAATTTACGCTTTTCATTTGTGGTTTTACTAAAAATGCTAGGTAATGTGTCCCCCCCCCCCCCCGCCACACACGCAAAAAAATTAGAGTCACGATTCGCCTGTGGTTGGGATAACTCACTGAAGTACCGACCAATATGATTTATTTT
>PNEQ01027998.1:15602-35006 GCA_003012365.1 Medauroidea extradentata | reverse complement strand
GTCGCCATCTTGAGTAGTACTGCTTCTCAGTAGCAGAGGGGCAGGAGGGACTCCTTCCGGCGGAAGGATACAGACGCACAATATAGTTCCACCATGCTTGGTAACTATGAGTAAGGTTACCAAACACCACCTTTTAAACAAAGTTTGGCGTGTTGTATATTTTCCAAGAAAATGTGTTATTATTAGGGGCAGGAAGATTTCGTTGATTTAATTAGCCGCTTGCTAGAATCCATTGTACTATGCATACTCCAGCCCCGTCTATTCATTCATTGTCTGTTGTTCCACTGAGAGTAGCAGCTAGCAGACAAATGGTCGGGGCATGCATAGGATAGCTGATTCTAACACGCAAGTCATTGAATTCGTGAAATTTTCCTGCTCTTAGTTACTATGCATGAGGTTGTGTAAAAATTCCTCATAAGTTGTGAAACCATCGAGTAAAATATTTGGATTCCAAAGGGCAAAAAAGTGCTATTGTAGCAGTTTTTATTAACGAAACATAGAATATTCTTTGGTAAAAGTATTTTTAATTTTGTTATATTATAGATTTTTTTAAAATTTTTTTGTTGATAAGAGGAAGGGGGGAGGTTGAACCCCCAACCCCCTCCCCCTAGGCTACGCCACTGTCCGTGCCGTTGTCAGAAGAGTCAACGATAAGGTTTCTGTCGTTATCTGTCGTTATTTATTGGTCCATGACGCTACAGTTTTCAGTGAACGACGCATTGTAGTTGCCATAAAAACAGTACAGAAGTGTGTCATGCCGCCGCAGTAATGTCGTGCGTCGTGCCGTTTGCCATCGTTCTTCGTGCATGGCACAGATGAAGTGGTCAGTTGAGATGCGCAGCGCGTAATGAGGAGCGTGGAGTGGGCGGCACATAGGCGATCTGAGGGAAACACACGCGTCGCAGTGAAGATGTAAGCTATGACTCGCTGAGGCGTCCGTCATTGATCAAGCGTCACAAATAAATGTCTCTACGTTGTAGTACCGTACTTTGTAGAGAAAGATATATCTTAACTGCCGTGTTGAATTCGCAGCACATATTAAGATTACCTACGAATGGAGGTGATTTATCGCGGGAAAAGTTGACTGTTTGCTAGGCTTCAATGTAATGTATTCATTTCTGACGCTTTTATTTCGATTCTGGCGAGTCGCTATTTGACTGGGCCGATGATAACTCTGGCGCGCTACTACTGGACGTCTGTGATTCGTCTGTATAAAACTAGACTGTGCTACATAGCCATCGGCCAACAATACATGACGCAAGACGCTACACTGATTTGCAGAATACGCTGGCAGAAAACATTCTCGCGATAAATCACCTTCTCTACCTATGAACTATTAGTCGCAATAACTGAAAACTTTCCCGAAGCGCCTCGAAACAGGGCCTTGGAGAAGACAGCAAGTAGTTTTCAACGGAATCGGATTGTTTTGATTTAACCTTTTTAATTAATAAATATCAGTTTCTGAAGTTACTAGAGAGAAATAGAGCTAGTTTTATATTTCGTCTGTTTGAATTGAAATAAAGCGTTATTAAATACAAAATTGTGATATACGTAATTAATTTTTAAGATATTCCAGTCACTGTTTTTAGGTAAGAAAAATTAAACGATGGCGACTAATTTTAATTAATTGTATGTTCCATCAGGTATACAGGAAAATATAATTTCTGTTTTTTTAGTTGTTTTGGCTGAGTTGTTGGTGAGAAATTTGTTACGCTCCGCTGTGAATACACCGGGGACGAGCACCCAGGTTTGGTTAGGACTCAGGGGACGTGCGAGGGAAGGGGGAATATCAGTAAATGAGGAGCATGGTGATGTATTGGTCTGACCACGTCGAGGATTCCACTCCCGGTGGCATCACTTCTAGTTCCCGCATGTGAGAAACGTGGCGGACGTTGCCTCGGCTGTTAACACCCTGTTATCCCGCTCTAGCATTCTGCGCCTAGTCCGTCCTTATTTAATCTACGCCGCAAACGTGTTGAATGAATCACATAAAGTACCTGCTCCCGAGCCGGCGGTTTGAAAGTCTGCGTGAAATTCTCAAGTGCTCATAGGGCCTCATGAATGTAGCTGCAACTACCAGGTTTGTTGCCAGGACATGTCATCACAGAGGCCATGTGCAGTTAAATAATTTTCCCTTTTCCATGCACCAATGTTTGTTAATTATCTGTTAATATAGCTTATAAAGATGTTAGCCTTTAATTTGTTCGTTAGCGGCAGTAATGCTCTACAGTAATGCTCTACAAATATAAAATAGAAAAATAACTGTTTCAAAACAACGAAATTCTGAAGCGTGGCTATTTATTTCATTTCAGTAAGTGTGATTTTTGACGCCGATTTTCAGGGTGGCATTTCCACCTTTGTATTTACTTCACTGTCAAATTTGAAACAGCTTTATGACTTTTTCATGAGCTCATTCTGACTCAACCTCCTTGCATAGCTTTGTAATATGGTTGTGTTTTCGTTTATTGCACTTGGTACATACATATATTATCAGACTGAATTATGAATACATTATTAAGTTATATACGAAACCTTACGTACATCACAAATAGATCGGCTCTTGTTCTTTTGTTGACCACTGGTGCCAACATCTATGAACTAAACTATATGCGACAAGCTTGCCTACGGCATTGGCTGGATGTGTATCGTTGATAGCATTCTTTCGTCAAACCTGTTGTAATTTTTCATAGCCGTGATATTTATCATTGTTCGTTTATTTGTGCAGGTCTGTTATGAATCTCTATAGTTAATTGTGCCATAAAACGGGCTTCAAACCGTGAAATGAGATGCGTGACAGTGAAATATAGCCAGTTTACTCTTTTGGCACATGCCTACACTTACAAATCCAATTTATGTCGCTATACTATTTTGATTTTACAATTCATCTTAATGCGCACTCTTGCTAATCTGCTTTCTAGTTTGACCTCGACGTTAACTAATTCTAATTTACGATCCTCATTCGATCGAAATTATGTCGTTGGGATGTAGAATGTAACCAGAAACAAACGACAAACGCTTCTTATCGTTTAAAGTTTATGAAAAAAATCTCCTGTTTGTGGAATTCTTTTAGTTGTTGGTTGTAATTAACTGTCTGTCCACTGTATCGCAAACTGCAGATAATAATAAAAAAAAAAACAATGTGCGTTAGTTAGGGTGGACTTTCTGTAAAGCTAAGGTGTCATCCTAATATGTTGATTCCCCTTTTATTTTAAGTGGGCTTTACGTCTCATCGACAATGAGGTTATTACTGACCGTTAAGTGCTTCTTTACGAAAGGCCAGGAATTGGGGTAAGACTCGGCGATAGTCTTTGCGAAGTATCCCAGTATTCTCCGGGAGAGATGTCAGGAAACTGCGGGAAACCTAAGTCAGGAAGATTGGAGAGTCGAACCCGGGTTATCCCGAATCCAACATGTTACCATTGCGTCACCTGGCTCGGTGTTTGCTCTAGGTAGAGCCCGGTACACAATGTCCATAATTCAGTACCTAATACAGTACAAGTAGAACTGCAACAGTGTGTACCGCAACTACGCTAGCTCCAGACAGAATTCCGTACTTGATTTCGCAGATAGAGCCCGTCCTATTGTACATCGTAGTGTACGTTCATGCGCATAAGCACTGCACAGTTTCAGCCACTGCGCATGCGCAGTATGTAAGTAGGGTTGCCAATATTATTTGAATAGAAATAAATTCTTGTTTCCTACAGAACAAATTACCATAGGTGTTTTAGAAACCTGAATAATACAATATTGTTTCACTTATTTGGCAATTACACGTACGTCTTGTATTGTGAAATAGTTTTCGGGAATTTATAGTTACACTTTATGGAATATAGCAACCAACATCACAAATATATTTTCCTTCTTTGTGTACCGAAACATGCTGGTAAACAAATATAGTGTGTACACAACACAGAAGTTTTGCTACTTAATTCTGATATAAAATCGCATTCGAAAGTTATGAAAAGAATTACGTAAGTAATTGAGTAGAGAATTAAGGACAGCGTGTACCGGGCTTATCACTGAACCGAACAGAGTATTGCTTGGTTCGAGTTTTTTCTCTCCAATTTGTGACCGGAGCCGAAATGATAGCTGTAATAACAAGAATGCGCAACAAAACTAGCGAACTAAGCACGTACAGAAGTCGTAAAATTGGGATGATTGTGAGACGTGGTTATTCCTACAGCTTTATTATGGCAAGAATTTTAAAGAAGCTTCATCAGTATATATGACCCTGGCTTCTTATGCTGAGGGAAAGAATGGCTGCGACCAACATTAGTGCCAAACTTGAAGTTACAGCATATTCATTGGTAAGTATGTAAACTTAACGTGAGTGTTGGCAGAGAAATTTGAATATTTGTTTTCACTGGCGAGAAGAAGTATTATAGCCTTTCAAAGAAAGATAGAGACGTGAAACAAGCCTTTTTTGTTCACAGTAGATAGAAATAAACTTAGTGTGGCCCCGGGGAGAGTTGTTTCTTTAAGATGAGAAAGTAATGTATTGGCCGTATTGTTCCGTATGTGTGTAATTTGAGCATCGAACTTACATTTAGGTAATTATGTAGAGTTACGCATTTTTCACGTGATGCTGATCAGCAAAATGTATGTAATTGTACCTAAGCATTTCATAAAAAAAAAAAAACAGTGGCCGCATCTACAGGCCCAGTACGCTAATTAAACAAATGAGGCACAAACATATAATTTCTATACCAACACATTGAAAGGACGTCAGATATTCGCTGCTCGATTTACGTGTCCTTGCACTCCTTGCGAAAATATGCCGATGTTTTGACCTATTCTTAAATGCTGCAATTCGGTTCATGATTTCGTCTTTAGACCTGTCCATTTGACACAAGGATTAAAAAACACTGCTAAGTATGCTGTCCACGACACAGCTAGCGAGGTGGAACTGCAAGCATTACGAGGGTGTTGGTTTCGCGGCTCGGGCAGCTGTTACGGGTGTCGTCCGAGCTAAACTTCGACAGGATCATTCCTTGGTATCTTCGTCGCAAGACCCCCTCAAGGACTTTGTACAACAGTGTGACGCTGGACCACGATCTATCTGCCGCACGCGAAATGTCGCTCGATTCTACAATACTGGTGTGACAGCGGCGGGGCGTTACACGCCTCACAGTGGCTCCTCTCGACGAAAATGGAAGCTGAATGTAACAAATGAAGGTCTAAATTGTCGCGCTGTGTGCCGAAAATGTTTTCTTTTTTTATTTACGTTTTGTTCTGTTGTTGGTTTACGCTGGTGTTAATCCTATTTTTCTCCTAGTCACGCTAGTTTATAAACAAAATACGTATTCCTTTTCGCAAGCGACAATCGCAGATGCGTTAGAGCATGTTCTATCGCAGCAGTAGTACTTGTCCGCGATCTCGCCTCTGATTGGCTAGTCATTTTTATTGCAATGCCGCTGTCGCAGCGTCTCGCTATTGTACAGAGCCCTTTAGCGAGGGAACTGCCTCAGAACCGCGAGTGTATTTCATTGGATTCAGTATTACACTGCCGACTAAGTTACGGATGTCGGCTCACGACGCTGGTACGTTACGGTAGCTGCTCGGTAGAGTGTAGGTACAATTACTGTCCCGTGTACTCGACAAGTGTAAACGACCTTTCCTTCACTAGAACATTTTAGAGTGAATACGATGATTCGTGAGTACGTGAATTGCAGCACTGTAGCCCGTATAAACATGCAAAGGGAATTATGAAGCCCTTGAAATAGTTAAAAAGACAACACACGTAAATGGTAAAGAAACAGGTAGAAAATTGCACACTATGGGAAAACTGAATCGTCAAAGTTATTTTACACGTACACTGACTAGTGTGAGAAAACGATAGTGTGCCAGAATTTGCCCGGTTGCCAAAACAAACGTGTACAAAGATCTTTCAATGTCGAATCCACAGGATACTACCGGTCTTTAAAATTGCGAGGCGAAGAAAGGTTATTAGTGCAATGCAAAACGTTCGAGCCGTGTAATGGAAGTGATGAATTGCAGCCACTGCCCAGGCCGCGGTCTACGGACTTACTGCCTAGCGTCTCGTGAGAGTTACTGTAAAACGGGTTAATTAGAATCACTGGGTTGAATAGGATCAAAAGACTTATTAGAACAAAAATAGCAGTGAAGAATCTTGCTTAGAACCTTTTGTTTTTTCCTTGATAGGCAAATTAATACTGTTTGCAATTAGTTTTATTGGAACATAACTCTTAAACGGAAAAATTGTAAACGAGAAATTTGTTTTAGATTTTGATCCTATTCATCCTACAGTGATCCTGTTAACCCCGTTTTACTGTTCGTCAAGGATCAAGTTTACTTCACCTCTGCCATAGAACCTCCATGACTTGCAACACCGCAACTATTTTACCCAGTGACGGCTGGTAGTTTGTAGGCAGGGAGGACACAAGTTGCAGAGAACTGTATATGGTTGTGCACTAGTAGACGCTACAGCCACTGACACGCTGGTATGTAGGTGCCGCTTATTACTGACTGCTCACAACACAGTAAGTAGCCAGTACATATTTCATGGTCATTGGTATACGGCGATGCGTTGACAGGAGTGTACAGTTTTCGGTAACTTGTGCACTCCCCGTTAACAACCCTCGATCCGCCACTGCTTTTACCGTAACTTATATGCTGGGTCAGGCATGGGCAGAACTGGACTAACGATTATGTATGTGTGCCTCGTGACACAGGGTGGACTCATGGGACATTTATAAAGCTGCAAAAATTTTTAAATGCTTGTCTTTCATTAGTTATGCCATGTATCACGTGTTTCTTAAAGATTAATGCTTGTATGCAGTTCAGTTGAACTTTTGGTACATTTGTTCCTTTCCCCTACCGGTGCAGTATTTTGCAATTTAATTATTTTGCGAATATTGGGCTTGATCTCGGATCATATTTGTCCTTCTTAAACTTTACCAAGATATTTTGAAGGTATCTCCCTAGTTCTGAAGTGACCCTCATTTGCAAATAATACTAGCTTTATATCTGTTTCAAAAACTATAACGTATTTGTGGTGGGGGGAGGGGGTTCAGGACGGACATGGAAATCGGCTTTTTCTTGCCATCTTGTTAATTTCTGTATTTAAGTGCAAATTTGTTAATTAAAAAATAACGGAGGTAAGTTATCGAAAATCGTTATTTTTTGGCCTTTGTTTGCCAATTTACCACAGTTTTTTTTTTAGGAAACCTATTTTTTTTTAAATCCCATCATGCCTGCATGTTTAAACAATACAAATAAAAATTCTAATGATTGTGTCGAACATCCACCATTAGTAATCTGAACCATTTATATGGACATATCGCCATGGTGATGAGTACTCCTACGATCCGGATTCGATCCCCGGCAAGGGTTGTGTCTCCGGATTTTCGAATGCGAGGGTCCAGCTGGACGATGTCGCTGGCCGGCAGGTTTTCTTAGGGATCTCCCGTTTCCCCCGCTCCTCTCATTCCACTGCTTCTCCATTGTAGGGCCACATTCCATGTCATATTTGCAGGCAAGCAGATTCCAGGGGCGCCCATCAATAATTCTGTACTTGGGATATCCGACTTGTACAATATTTATTTATTTATGAATGCTACTGATTTTACTGAAAAACCCCAGTGAAACAAATATAGCCAGGCGATTTTTTAAACTGAATTTTTTCTCGTGTATATTTATTTTGTTGTATTGTTGATTTTCAGTGACACAGCAACATTGACTCGCCATGACGTGTGCCTATAAATTGGTACACATGGTAGTAAAACACCATTGTTAAATTAGTTCAAAGATCACATATACTATTGTATTAGCTATGTTGGGTCAAGTCACTGCATATAGGAAATATTTTTCTCAAGATATTACATGCATTTGTTTTAAAATATAAATTAATTAGAATTAAAGGAAGAACTATTCTTGAATAGTTGGTCAAGGATTAAGAAGGTCGGTGCAACCAAAGATGTTAGAGGTGCAACAAAACCAATTATTTATCATGTACGCGTTCTTTGTATTTCCGGCTAAGGGTGCCGCCTACCATGCGCTTAAAATACGCTACAGTATGTTTGTAATTACTTTTTTTAAATCGAATTTATTCCACGTGTGCCCAGTGTGTCAGTGTAAGAAAAGAAAACACACTTCAAACAATGACGGAAGGGTAGTTTAAAAGCATCACGACGCCAATTGGAAAAATCTTTTCGAAGTCCCTCAAACTGGATAAAACCAGCTATTCCAACCTGTTATACCTGAAAACTACTCACGGGATTCTTGTGAAACTACTTTATAAACACATGCAATGGATTTTGCTTAAAACTTTGCACCAATAAATAGGTGGGGTGACCACTGAAAGTGTCAGTCAGGCGAGTGATCTACGATACCACTGCACGTTATTTCAGTGTCTTGCGGTAGAGGCGATACCGTGCCAGATGAGCCGGCCAACATCGCCCTTAGCGCCGTGCCTCTCTCACACAAACACACGGCCATCAGGCGGACGCCTTCTTAACGACGTCAATAACATCGTGAGTGTGTACGTTTGTCTGTATGCGTACGTGTGTGCGCGCAAGGCTGCACGAGCTTTGGCCTTGACACGCATATTCCGCTTGTTAACAGTGGCATCCAACTTGAAAATAAGCTTCACCGCTAAATTATTTTTATTTTCTGTTATTTGGCTTCTAAAATACTGTCAAAATTTTCCAGAAATCGTCTTTTAAATTGTTGAAATTTGGAATTTTTTTCCCCGAATAATTCTTAGTTAAAGAATTCCTTACACAGTTTGAGGCATTATTTGCATCACATCACAATTGTTAGGTTGCAGTATTTTCTTCCGCAAGTCCTGAACTTATAAACAGCAAATTATGTTACCTAATTTTTGTTGTTTTGCGAAGTTGGTCAAACTAATGTTACTTTTTTTTACAATCATCGCAGGTTCTCCTTGGTACAGGGGACGTAAATCCCGTCCCTTTTCCCAAAATCCTCACATAGTGTTACTGTTTTTGTCCAGGGAATAATTAAGAACTTAAAATAATACAGACCTGTTTAACTATAGCGCTCTGGTAAAGTTCACTAACTTGTGATAAACATATAATAAATCCTGCAACGTCTGGCATAGTAATTACGATGTGATTACTAAAATAAAAATGTTAATATTTATGGTGTTATGCATAAACAGACCAAGCGCCAATTTTTGGATATCACTAAAACATACTGCAAGTTTTTTTTTCAGATTTGAAACAGTCTTACAAAATAATTTCAGTTCTATAAAGTCAATATTTATGTCAACACGATATAGGATTAAAATACCTTTAGTAAGAAGGTTTCGAAGTAGAAAAATATTTTATACATATCGAAAAATTGGCGCACGCTCAGTTTGTGCGTAGCACTGTCTAATTGTAAATACGTTCTCGTTGTTTCAGTGTCATCAGGCAGTGCGTAATATAAAATGGATGACTAAATCTGAAGGCATTTGTAAAATATTATAGCGGCATGATTATTTAAGTATTTTAATAAAATAAATATTATGATTTGTAAATTATATTTCATTTCCAGTAGTGAAACCTCGCCATTAAGACTTAATCTACTCCAGAGCTCTAGAACAAGGGTAGGGAGTTACATGTTAAATTTAATTCAGTGGGGTTGGGTTACCTTTCACGATGTCGTTATGAGACGGAAACCTTTTTCTGCATTAAGAAAAAGGAAATGCAGTAATGTGGATATAAATGTGGAGAAACATGAGTAGGTGTAGACGAGTATTTATTTGTTATCATCCTATAATTTAATTTTCATAATGAAAAAGGATTTGTCATTATAAAATATAGTGTAAATATAATGTGCAATAAATACAGTAAAGATACACAAACATTACAGTAAATATGCTAAAACACACAGTGTTTCGGATACAATACAGTAGGTACAATGCAATGCTTACAAGTACAAGTCAAGATAAAGCTTAACTGTACAAGCCCCTGAGCAGTCACTTAGATGAGGTTCATTTATGAAATATAAAGTAAAAGACAAATGAAAGCAAGGAAAAATTATAATAAATAAAAATGATAAATTATTAAGTTTTGGTGTTTTATTCTAAAAACTAATTAACTGAGTAAAGAGCTTCATTTTTTAAATACAACTTTAAATATGATTTGAATTTATTGAAGTGACTGGAACTGTGATTTTTTTTTTTTTGCAAAAACTGGAGTAGGTTATTCATGTTTTTAGTTTCCAGGATACTTAAAAAACAGTCTTAATATCCTGTATAGTGTAGGCCGCAAAGAGATGAACTTAATGGATAATGGAGGCTTGTATGTTGGTTCGACACGTTCTGAACCGTGTCAAATACCTATAATTTAATATGTAAATTTCTCTCCTTACTCGCGTCACGGACTCTTCCCTATTTACTGTGTTTTTTGTTAATATTATTTTTAAATTCCAAACGGAATAGGGATTCTCGAAGTCAATACGATTTTGTTTTTCTTTTTCAAATTACAGCTTACTTCTTACCAATGTTTTGAGCATTTCTGGGCCACAATAATTTCTGAGCGTAGACTATCATCTGCGGCAGCTACAATGTACGTTGTGCATCCTGGATGACATTACGAACAGAAGAGATACCAGTCCAATCCTTGATGTTCTGATTACGGTCTTTTCTTCGTCTAATTGCGCTCCTTATCCCCTTAATTTTTCCTTGGATGATGAGTTGTATAATTTCGTACTTCTGCCCTCTGATAAGATGTCCGAAGTATTTATCTTTCTTGTTTTGACCCGATATATCAACATTCGCTCCGTCTTGGCCATTTATAGAACCTTTTATTAGAAGTCTTCATAATCCATTATATCTTCAACATTCTCCTATGCAGCCACATCTCTACCGCATTCCGTCTTTTAATTTGTTTTTTACTAGGTGTTGCTGTCTCTATGCCATACAATAAAATTCGGTGTACGGTATGTAATGTTGTACAATATGTTTTCTTGTGCTCAAGCGTAACGATCTGTCGCAGAATACATTTTTCATGTTGTCAAATGCAAGAAATTAAGCTAAATGATGTCACTCTAACGAAATGTTTGTTCATTAAGTTTGTAAAATCTGTTACCTAGAATTGCCCTTGCTTTTTAAATATTGCTTAAGAAAATATAATGTTTTCCGTTGACAATTTTGGCGTTACTTATGTCATATTGGACTACTCTATTTTTCGCTCTTATGAAATTATGATATAAAAATACGAAATGTGCTGTTATAGCGTGAATTATATTTACTTTGCGCTGCAGTTTAAGCATTGCAGATGACTTTTTAACCAATATTGAGGCCGTATTCAGTCCAGCAAAGTAAGAATATAAAAAAAGTTGTTGAACCGATCGCGGCCTAAATATATGTTAAAAGGTCAACAATTATGTTTGTACCGCGGCGCAAGATATATAGAATTTACGCTACTATAGCAAATTTCACATTTTTGTTCTCTGGATTTCAAAACGGGCAAAAATAAAACAAATCAATAGTGCGACTGATGCGGAGTCTTTAAGAGCGTTCACTTGGCAAAAAATGCATAACTTTATATTTGTACGGCATAGTGTAGTGTTCGTTCTGTAGACGTTATTTGTGATTTCATTTTTCACTTGTAAAATATTTTTAGCTCTCATAGTTTTCCCATAGTGACATTACAGTTACAGAGCTAAATTTGCAAGTTACGGAAACACACAAATAACAAAAATCAAGTGACCTAATCAGATGAAGTAATTTACACTGAAATGAGATATTATGGATATGCTAAAAGACTTCAAAACACACAATGAAATTCCTTTCTATTTGTTAAAAAAAAATCTGAAGATTATGATTTATGTTATTTGTGGTAGGCTAATTATTAAAAAAGAAAAAACTTTTTTTTTAATTTTACCAAATTGCCCATAACATTAATTGCAGTGTAAATTATTATATTCAAGTATGTCACTTGGTTTTGTTTTTTCTGTGTTCCCGTTACTTGAAAATTCTGACTTTGACATGCTTCTATTGGAAAACTATGAGAGCTAAAACATTTTTACAAGTGGAAAATGTCACAAGTAACGTCTAGAAAACGAGCACTGTATGGTACAAAGATAAAGTTCTGAATGTTTGCCATGTGAACATCCTTAAAGGGGTTCCTGCGTTTGAAATGCGTTGCAGCGAGTTGCGAATGTTAACTTTGTGACGAAACTACTTAACACACATTGAATTGGTTTGTCTGCGAAAAGAGCGCACACTTCAATGTATGACGCCATAAGTTTATAAATTCGGTACGCGCATTTTAAATATAGTTTTCGAGCCTCCCTAAAT
The DNA here is from genome assembly GCA_003012365.1 of Medauroidea extradentata. Lineage (NCBI taxonomy): Eukaryota > Metazoa > Arthropoda > Insecta > Phasmatodea > Phasmatidae > Medauroidea > Medauroidea extradentata. The sequence continues at coordinate 22,735 of PNEQ01027998.1, read as the reverse complement.
GGCTAAAAACGGCTTTTTCAGACTGCCGTATCTGGTAATATGCCAGCCAGAATCGAACGCACAAATAGATGCACACGTTGGACTTTTAATATACTTCACGCAGACACTCTGCTAACGACCGAAGCTCTGCACACAGCTCGGCGGCCTGGGCAGACGGCCATCTTAAGAGTGCGTGGTAGATAAATAAACACTGAAAACATCAATTGATTCATACGCTTTTTTTGAAGCCAATACGGATAAAAACTCAATGACAATCCTAGATAATGGTATTTGGCAACTTTACGAGTAAATAATTATCCAGAATTATTAATTCGTTACGCGTAATCTCTTGCGCCGCAGTTAAATGTACGAGGTTCCGGCGTCAGAGATTGTGCCTCAGAAGTTCGTAACACTGGAAACAATTTTGATTAAAACGTTGGCTAAAACTGTTGTCTATGATTGCTATTGTTTAACTTTCGCAAATCGGCTTCAAGAAACCTACAGTTATAGATTACTGCTCTTAGCGTTGAATTATGCAATACGCCCTCTTAAGGCCTCGCTCCTTAGTTTTGCAGTGGTTTCGAAAATATATTTTAACGCAAATTAATATATATATATATATATATATATATATATATATATATATATATATATATATATATATATATATATATATCAAAAGGTCATTCTTACAGTTTTAACACTTTTGTATTTTTCTGTTGCAATACACCAAACGAATTTTTAGGTTTTTGCCCCGGAAATATCACATATTTTGTTGTCAAGTAAGCCAAAATGAACCAAAATAATTTTTTGCTAGCAAACGGTTCATTTTTTTTTTAAAAATGCTCTCTTAAAATTGTGTATCATATGACTGTACACAGTCTAAAATTTTTTCAAAGCATTTGGTAAGAAAAATATTTGAGTTATTTGTAATTGTTTGAAATAAATGAAAGATCATGGCCTTAAGTACACGCTTAAGACATTTTTCTGTATGCGCTGTGAAAACTACTGACAGTATCACGAAACCGATAGACAGTATACGTGGCACATCCAGCTTAAGAAAGCGTTGTACATAATTCAACGCTAAGAGCAGTAATCTATAACTGTAGGTTTCTTGAAGCCAATTTGCGAAAACTAAACAATGACAATCCTATACAATAGTTTTAGCCAACTTTTGATCAAAATTGTTTCCAGTGTTACGAACTTCTGAGGCACAATCTCTGACGCCGGAACCTCGTACATTTAACTGCGGCGCAAGAGATTACGCGTAACGAATTAATAATTCTGGATAAATATTTACTCGTAAAGTTGCCAAATACCATTATCTAGGATTGTCATTGAGTTTTTTATCCGTATTGGCTTCAAAAAAAGCGTATGAATCAATTGATGTTTTCAGTGTTTATTTATCTACCACGCACTCTTAAGATGGCCGTCTGCCCAGGCCGCCGAGCTGTGTGCAGAGCTTCGGTCGTTAGCAGAGAGTTCGAAAACTGGTCATCGCACATGAGTGATGTATGCTTAGGAATAGGAATAGCATTTAAAGAACGTTACACGTGTGTATGTTCATTTTAGGCTCATCACTAAGGTAAAGGCACCGAACGTGAGACCCATTTTGTGAAAAGTCATACCTTCTCAGAAGGTAGACAGAAATTAACTTTGAACGTGTACACTATCAGTGCAAATAGTTTACGTAAAAGTGCGATTAATGTAATTGATATCTTAAGTGAAATTGTAGTTTACTGTGCAATAAAACAAAACACTGTAACTTAGCAGGACTGAAAAAGATCTTTTAATGTGAGGCACTATTTTTTTCTCCTCTTTCGACACTGAGGCCAGACAAAGTGAACGTTAGTGGCACAACAGTGTTGATGATCCCAAAGATAGCCTGTGCACTGTATCCACTGTTCGCCATGCTTGTCATCTGGAAAAATGTACATCCACAGAAGAGACACTCAGCATCGTTGTCGTCTTCGACAGAGCTATCTGATGCTATGTTCAACTCATCTTACGATTCGTCGTTGCTTGAGCTGCCCACTAATATTCTTTTGCAACTTCTTAGTTTTGGTGCACTAGACGAAGGTTTTTTTTCAACAGTGTGTCGATTGCACTTTGCTGAAGCTTCTTTTTTCTTCTTCGCAGCTGTAGCTACTTCCACACTTCAGAAGGTTGGTTTAGTAAGGTGATGGTGTAATCACAGACACATTGTCACCTCTTCGACTTCGTTGTGCTGCTGAAATGCTAGGAAGTGGTGTAATGCATTTTGGTGACACAGGAAACCTTTCACATGAAGATTCTGAAACCGTATTACCACCATTGTTGTTTGTTTTGTCCAAGAGGAATGAATGATGATCATTAGAATGTCCTACACTGAAAGGAAAATTTTGTAGGACGACTTCTGTGCAAAATTATTTTGTAGCAACTACAAAATAATATTGTGGTGGCTACAAAATTATAGTTGTGGCAACAAAATATTTTGTAGCTGCCACAAAATATTTTTATGTACTAGATGCTGCAGCATGTGCGATGTCCATGGGCAGAGTAGGCCCAGCATCAGAAGGCCTTCTATTATGTAGAAGAAAGTGTGATGTCAATAGGCAGATCATGGGGAGAACAGGAAGGATCTGCATCAGAAGTATGTGTACTGTTCACAGACATACCATGGGTAGCATTAGAAGGACCTGCATCAGAAGCATGTGCAATTTTCACAGGTAGAACATAGGGAGTATTAGAAGGACCTGCACCGAAAGCATGTGCAATGTTTACAGGCAGCGCATGGAGAGCATCAGAAGAGGCGGCGTGTGCAGCTCTGTTGGTATCAACATGTTGATCAGTAGTTGGTTGGCTATGAACAACAAAGTCACATTCACGAAACACATCTCTGTTGATTGGATACAATCCTGTTTTGCGGAATTCATTAACTGCGATTTCCATTGTTGCAGCTCGTTGGTATGCTGCACCTAACAGCTTTGCCATTAGGGTTGTTCATTAGAAATGATTGTATTTCTGAAGCATAATAAGCTTTAAATGGCTTCATGAAACTAACATCGAGCTGCCGCATTTTGTGTGAACTGTGAGGAGGGTTACAATTAATTGAAACATGGTTCTCTATAGCAACTCTTATAACATCGACCTTTCGGGTGGGTGGAGTGGCCATCAAATGGTGGCTTAGTGAAATCAATAAAATAAATAACTTGGTGAACAAATCGGCCTGAATCCACCCCGAGGGATGGCACCCCGAAATATAAACAGTTGGTAGTAATTATAAAGTATATCATATTATCACATTTTTAAACAATGAAGTCAGTAATAATAGTCAGTCCTTTACTTATTTTTATAGAAAAATATTAAATTACTTTATTGTGTATTGTAGCAATACGATACAACATACTTTGATGTCCCAACAATGAACGCTTTAAGGTGCTGTAAGTATGAGACCCGCTTCCTAATATAAGACCCTATGACATAATAGGCACCTTGCGGGTCTCATAATTGGAACTAACATTCACAATCACAAACCACAGTTCTGTGGATAAATAAAATACGCAGTGCAATAACATTATTACGACTTCCCACCTATATGGCAATCAGCGCATGTATTAATAATTAATTATTCCTTACCTTGACTTTATAGCTAGTCGTTACGGTTGGCTTGGCACAAAACTCGAGAAGTGATAGAACACAAATTACGTGGCTGTCCCGTCTTACCACGTCCGCTCTTCTAGGCCTCGAACGAGTAAAATACGTTGACCCAGACGACCACCTTAAACGCGTGTGGAGATAGTATGAAGTAAGTAAGTAGCAAAGGCGGAGTACAAGAGCGGGTGATCAGGGAGCACCCCTAAATAACTCGTCTGTCATGTTCCTGACGTACGAAAACCGGTAGCGACCCCACCGGGAATCGAGCTTGGATCACCGTGGCGTGACCCCTGAAGCACCGTGATCCTTGAGAAATAATGAGAGTGACGAAGGAAGGAGAGAACGTGGCATGGGGTGACGCAGATTGGAGCGAGGGGCGGGGTCTGGCTTGGCTGGAGAAGGCACACCGGTTTGCAGATTGACGTCATGCGCGTTGTACAACGATGTTCATGCAAGGACGATGAAACCACGTACTAAATACACTAATAATACAGACGCGAAATGGCGTGGAGTGTCTCTTGATACGAGCGAATTTCGCCGCTTATTGGCTGCCCAAGACTGTTGATACCAGCCTCGTGTTTGTTTGGCTCTGGTTTTTGAGTGAGTTTGCTGTCCTGTCGGCTATTTCACTTTTGTATTCCTAAATATGTTTTGATCAGACGCTTCCAGAACGTTTTAACTTTCTTAGTTAGACGTATTTAAAATAAAGTCTTCTTGAATATCTGGATTTCTGTGCCTGTAATCGCATTTCTGGTAATCACATTTTCTCTAGATTGTTAGTGAGTAAGAATATGTAATTACAACATTCTTGGAATGTTTTATAGCAATCGGCGTAGAACGTTTACACAATAATTGTTTCATTACGAATTAATAGTTTTAATTGCGGTTGTAATACAGTATACATGTAGTTCAAAAGTAGTACTTACGACGCATTTTGTATATATCTTACGTCGTGTAAAATGGGTGTTGATAGCATCATAGATGTGTTAAAAATAGTTTTGACAATGCAGCCCATTTTTTTTTTTTTTCAAAATCAAGTACTATGGGCTTATGATTTAGGCTAGTTATTAAATCAAAGGAATCTTAGTCGCTAACAACCCAAATTATATAATTTTTTGTTTGATAAACCTGGCTTTACAGTACACAGACTTGCAACACAACTTTGATACGTTTATTAAGATAGCTACAGTAAGAAACTGTTATTCGTAAAACAGCGTAGGACCCCGTGGGATTATCGCGTGATATTGACCAGGGTTGGGTGGTTTAAATTACTATGTTCAAACCAAGGTTTAAAGTAGTGTTTTTTGCCTTCAAGTAAACCTTCTCCCATCAGATCAATTGTTTATAACAGTCAGTGTTTTTTTAGTCGTCGATTTTTTTAAAATAAAGAACTTAGACATTTTCTGGAAAAATAAATTTCTAGTCGATCCATAAAGTCTTAATAAGGTTACTGAATGTATTAATAAGCACATTTATTATGGCCTAGAATTGTTAGCAGGTGACTTGTATGTTCAAAATTCGACACACGTGTAAAATGTAATAAAGTATTTTAGAAACAATCACTTTGCTAATACATGTTGGGGTTGTGATCAGACCATTCGCCTCCCTTCAAGGAGATCCGGGGTCTATTCCAGGCGGGGTCGGTCCTCGGATTTTCGCATTTGGGATTCGTGCCGGATGATGTCGTGGGTGGGCGGGTTTTCACGGGTATCTCCCGTTTCCCCGTCTCTTCATTCCGGCGCTGCTCCATACTCACCTCATGTCACCCTTCACCAGCGGAAAAGACTTCGCTGACCAAAATCTCTCACTCACTTACTAATGCATGTCACAAAAAAGCTCTTCCCCCAAAACTCAATATGTATTGCTAAGTTAAGTGTGGTGCAATATAATGGTCGATTGCCTTGAAGTGTTTCTTAAGTCCTGAGCATTATTCTCTTACATATTTTTTAAGTACATCGTAACAATATTGGTGAAACAATGCAAAATAAATTTTCTAGTTGGCACTACAATTAAAAGTAAAGGGCTTACTTATTAATTTGAAGACAATTGCCACTGCCCTTGATGAAAATGATTTCGTAACAGATATTTGACATGAAACATCTACATATTTTATTGACTTCATTGCTGGTTCTAAAAGAAAATAATTCCTGTTTTGATTACCTAAGGAATAAAAGAACATGGCACCTGATTTTCCAAACTCAAGGTGTTTAACTAGCTCACTTATTAATAGTTAACAGTTTCTTTTTGGAATGAGGTGACATCAAAAATACTATAAAATATGAGGAATGGAAAAGTCAGAAAAATTGCTTTGGGAAACTCTGAAGTTTTTCTTTCTGTTGAACAGTTTTTCACAGCACAAGCTCCTACACCAAGTGTAGAAAGAATCTTCTCATCAGTCACCATTTGTATAAGTACAGTCAAAAACTACGTAATCGATTGGTAGAACCACGGGTTTTTTGTGAAAACAATTCTGCATCAATTTGTTCTAGTGCCTTACCATCATGGCATCTCTGCTTCATGTTCATTGGTTGGATATTTTAACTGTCAGCGCATTGGGGTTCAAAGAGATCGTTTTATCGTTCGGTTTCACAGTATTTTACGTTACAAGCGAAATAAAAGTCTCTCCGTGTCATAAAAAACACCACTCGGCTTCCAACTCGTGTGCGACTGAAAACTCGAGCTAAGCCCCTCAGCAAACAACAGGCGTGTGGTGTCGCAGGAACCTTATTCTCTCTGACTAAGACAAATAAGCGACGCCTCTGCACGAGAACACGCAGCCAATGACAATGAAGCAGAGCTGCAGATGTGCAGGAAGACATTGAAACATGCTGTTGCGAAATTATTTAGGTCAAAAAATTAATGGCTCTTTATCGATTACGCACAGTGAAAGCATCTGAACCAGCGGCCAACCGGTGGTCGTGTTTCAGTATCAGACCCGGTAATAAACCATGATCACGTGACATTGGCATGTCTGCGGCAATCAACCAGCGGAATTACTGAAATCATGTTACTGGATAATTTATGCCTCGCCTCTTGACTAGTACTGGCTGGAGATGTACCTGAACTTACCATGCTAGTGGTTCCACATACAAGCCAGTCACTGTGTAGCACCGCTTCTCTTATCCACGCCTTGCCACTCGTCTAACTGGTGTTTTGTGTAAAGAATTTAGCAGTGGTGTGTTGTGATCAGCAAATGTAAATTAAAAAGAAGATTGTAAAATTAAATGTTCGACAAGGCCAAAACCTTACAGTAGCTGAAGAGAAAATTAGCAAAGAATTTACGACACATAGTAAGAGGACCTTGTAGTCATAAATAATTTTACTTGTTTGTTATGTAATTATTTACCACTGTCAAAAAATAGAACAAAGAAAGGCTAGTTTGTAAGCTTTTTTTTTTCTTTTCTAAAAGGTGGTAACAGTTCTGAAGTTTGTAAGACAGCAATGGAGACCAAATGCAGACCAGATGTTACTATCTGAATGAATATTGCTAATTCAAAGGCGGGGGGGGGGGGGGGGGG
>PNEQ01027998.1:0-15502 GCA_003012365.1 Medauroidea extradentata | reverse complement strand
TGATATCGTACCGTAGTTATAAGTTGGTAACGAACTTTACACTTGTTAATGCAATTTCTCCTCATGTCAGAATCGATGCGTTATAAACTGAGGGTTCTTGTTCGTCGGCCACACAGACTTACCCAGCGACTGCCGAACTATCCAGGACACTGGTGTGTCCGGTTTGGCAAGGAGCAGCGCAGGATAGGAAAAAATTCTACACTTGTTAGTGAAGGATCCGAAAATAAAACCTATAGGAAACGTTTCTCGCGGAGACTGGATTCGGCATCTTCAGGTTTGCAAGGCAACTTTATTATTATTACATAGTGACCGCTTCGCCGCAACAGATGCTCGGATTGTTGACCCACAGAACGTTTTGTTATGTCACGCTGTGATTTAGCAGCCTGCTCTTCTGATTTACTGTTTATTTTCTCCTTGTCTAGAGCGCCGATATGCAGAACTTTGACAGATAGACTTTAATTCGATAGTTGCTTAGCATGAGTGAGTGTTGTCTTAAGAATGTCAGTCAAATGACGTCATCATAATATGTATATGTGTACAAATGTATTATCTTTGAAGTTTATTTTATCGTCACCGAAAATGGCGAAAATTCCCGTTTTCACTGCCTAATTAGATGCGAATAACTTGGTGCAGAATAGTAAAGAGGCATTCCATGGTATTATACAGTAAGGGCATTATCAACATTCAAGTCTGTTTTTTTACTTAATTTTTTAACCATTGATAAGAAGTCGCTTACATTATGTGTTGCAAAAATAATTTATTATCAATTGTATAGTGAAATATTATGTAACTTTCTTGATAAATAAAGCGATTTCAAGGAAAAAATTGGCATTTTGTTGATAAAGCCCTTGGTGCATAACACCATCGATATGCATATAGCCTCCTATTTTTGGCAAGAAATAATTTGCACCAACTTTTTTTTTGTCTTGCGTGCACATATGCAGCTGTGCTTCATAGTTATTGACAACATGTCTGTGTATAGAAGCGTCGCTCACTGGCCTGTGCCAATGTGGTTAAGGTTACTGCGACTACACACGTCTGTGATACATGCTGGTAGAACCACAACACGCTGGTAGTTAAGGCCAAGCTCTTTCATTTATTTCAAACAATTTCAAATAACTCAAATGTTTTTTTTAAGCAAATGCTTTGAAAAAATTTGAAAATGTATAAAGTCACACGATACACAATTTTGCCAGAGCCTTTTTCAAAATAATGTACCGTTTGCTAGAAAAAATTTATTTTGCTTCATTTTGGCTTATCTTGACAACATATGTGATATATCAGGGACAAAAATCTAAAAATCCGTTTGGTGTATTGCAATAAAAAAAAATTCAGATACAGTCGATGATATATAAGTGTTAAAACTGTAAGGATGGATTTTTGATGTATGTATTAATTTAGAAAAAATATTTTCGAAACAACTGCAAAACTAAAGAGCTTGGCTTTGAAACATCCAATCACTGACCATAAAGCAAAGATGCATGCGTGTACGTCAGATATTGAGAATAATAAATGTTGGTACAAAATTGTTTTCAGCAAAAATCAGTGGCTGCAGCATACCACGCCTTACATCGTACAATATAGCGTAGACCACTGTGTGTCTCATAGATACGTTCTGTCGCTATGAAGACTGCACCACCAGTTCAGTGACTCGCACCTGTAGAGACTACAATGAGGCTTGATGCTTGTGCTTTCGTCGTCCTTACCGCAACCGCGCTTCTAAGTCTCGGACGTACACTCTGCAATCTCCAAGAGTGCTTATTGAATAAATTACTGCTAAAAACCGTTTTTATTAGAAATGAATTTCAAACATGAACAATTGTAAAAAAATAGTTTTTTCCTTTTTTTTTTTTTCAGCTAGTATTTTTTCAGTGTGACGCATTCCTTTAGCGTCATCTCTGCCGCCAAAATCGACGTTAGAAAATTACAGCGTCGTAATTTTTTCATCATAAAACTTACCACACAGGTAATTCGGCCAACGCGGCCCGTATTATTGGATTGGAAAGATTATCTTCAGTTGATAAGGTAAATAATATGGACCCTTAAATTATCATCATACCCCTGCCGAACAAGAGTTCGATATCAGATGAAAATTTTCATTGAACTTTCAGTAATCGCGTCGACAGTCAGCATTGTGAACATAGGTCAGTCAATAATTTTCATAGATGTCAGTGATGAACTAGTTTTTAACGTTACAGCTCTCTTATCTCCACACTTAATGTATTTACGTAGTTTACATGTATTTGATTTGGTGCCGTTATAGACAGAATGCAGTATCATTCAGTTATTAAGTATCTTTGGAATACGAATAGGCTAGACAGAAGTATACATGTTGATTCACAACGGAATGTGTTAATTTTGTATGGTGATAAGTTGAAAATATATTTTTAATTTTCTGTGGGGTGAACTGTAGTGGTACCCTGATAATCTACTTTAAAAATGCACTTTAAATAAAATAAAAATCTGATTGGGTTTCATTGTTTTGATATAATACCAAGCGTTGTTTTATTTTATATTAGCTGCTATCCGTGCCTTCGTTAGCGAAGTTTTCAATTCAGTGCGATAATATTTCTGAAACAAAAGAGTTTTTAAAAGGGCTACATTGTGCAGAATGATGTTAAACGTCCTTAATGACCGTTTTAGAAACATTTCAAAAAATAATTTTTTGGGTGCCCTATTCTGCCCCTGTACCCCGTTTTGTTCCCCCCCCCCCTTTTTTTTTTTTTGGCAGAAACCTTCGCGGTTGCTCTCACAACAGCTCACCAAAGTTTCGCTACAATCGAAATAAATGTGATAGGAACGCCTGGAAAACGAACAAACATTAATGTTATTACTTATATGTACTTTTTTTTATTTTGCAAAGCGGCAGCGGTCTTCAAAATTACTGAATGATATCAAATACAGTCGCTAACATGTATCTTATTTTAAGATGATCTGCCTGTTGAAATGCAATTTTAAGATATAGTTGCAAAGAAATGTAGAAGCTCTATTTTATACGGAGGCCAGCTGTACCGAAGAAGAAGAGTGTTGTTGCGTTAGACGCTTGGATGAATACTTCTCATGTTCAGCTAATGTTTCCGTGTCCCACGCCGCCTGCCTCAATGAAAGGCTTATTTTACGTCTGGACGAGATTGAGAAGATTAGTGTTCGCACCCGTCCAAGTTTTTTTTATGGCAGCTTAAATTGCCGAGCAGCCACGGTCCTCGGGCAGGTAGATGAGGGTCTGCTCCGTCTTACTTGATTAGAAGTGTGGGCCAAACCTGTTGTTGGACACCACCTGTCTGTCGGCGATATTATAGCGCAGGGAGATGTTGCCAGTACTGGCCCGCTCATCGCATTTCATGTCGTCGATGACGTAACTTTGCCCCTTATGGGATACTTTGGTCCAAACTTTAGAAGGTTATATTCAATTTCGTAACCATACAAACATTGCTCCTTTTCTGCGCTCCGTGAACAACTGCAAGGAAGAGAATGAAGGTACATTTGATTCCGTATCAGGGCAATCCTAGAAGAGAGTTTATTTATGGTGGGAGGAGGTGGAGAGACTTCACTATCAATATTTAGACCGGCTTTTGTATGTTTTATTATGGCACTGTTTAGTAAAAATATATCGCAACTGTCAGAAATTTCGTAGTTGTACTATTTCTGTTATAACACCAGGCAATACTTTTGGAAAGGAGTATGGAGAATATCCCTCCTCCCCTGCCCCGTAAATGCCCTTCCGTAAAATACACTGTGTAAACCAATACCAAGCAGCTAGCGCAGTTCTGCGAGAACACAGAATGTTCTTCCACATCAAGCCTTCAGATAACAGCACCCTACATTTCATTAAGTACGGATTTGCTTCCCCCCCTTCCCCATACAACACAGATAAATAAATTCTTTTCTCAACGAATAATCCGTATTCGTTGCCACAACTGAAATTAAATGACTATAACAAAAACAGCTGTACACCAAACGTAAAAAATAGTAGTAACGTTAATTTATTAAGTAGTTTCATCTTATGCCGCTAGGTGATTTTTTGTAAACTTATCTATGTTATTAGCATAGAGATGTCCGGTATTAGTCGGTATAAGCTAGTAGGCCTGTCTAACTTCGTCTTAGGCTGGACGTGTACTGTACTGCAGGGCAGTACAAAAAGTCAGGACAGTTCCTTCATCTTCACTTAGTCGTGCCTCAGGGGTTTCTCTTTTGGGCTTCGGGTTGAATACTCATCATTACCCTGAGTTTTTGAGTTAGGAAGCTGTGGACTGTAACTTAAGTAGAGATGATGGTATATCGCGAAAATGTTTTGTGTCAACATACCTTTGAAACTCTGTAGTTTCTTGCAACATATTTGATTCGGTAATATATTTCTGACCCAACGTAGCTGTCTGCAGACCAATAACTGGCATCAACTATTACAGTATCGGTAATATTATTGGCTCAGTCAAATAGGGTAACAGCTTCAAGTACAAGCTAAAGCCAATAATCTTCTGGTAAGCTGAATGTGTGTTGAAATTCAGCAAACAGTCATGTTTTCCCGCGATGAACTGCCATCACTAGTTATAAGCGATTTATTTACATTACTTAAGAATTAGCACATCGAAATGAAGGGGGGGGGAAACATTTTTTTCTCCAAAATACTCTCATGTGAACACCTTTCGCGAAATTCTTCGAAAATCACGTATGTGAAACAGAACATGTGGTTATGATATGGCGTAGCAGACCGGACAACGAGAGCAGCCCGGCGTTGGAAAATCAAAGAAGACAGCAACTTATCTCACCCCCACTTTTTTTTCTGGTAGTGCCGAAACAATGAGGACAAGTACGCCGATATATGGGACTGTTACCCAGTAAACGAGGTCTGTCGTCCGCCAGTACTCGTCCAATCAACAGCAGTCCAGCTCTTCTCCGAGGTTCGGAGGTCGAGTCCCGGCGGGGGGCGTGCTCGTCCATCAATAACTTCCGGTTAGAACATCAGATCTAATTAGGTGGCAGAAATCCTGTGATAGTCCTCCGTTTAATTTAATGTTTTAATAATTCATAATATTGTGCTCCCTTTCTAAATTAATATAATGCATTGCAACAGTTTTTTTTTTTTTTTCATTCAGAGGACCTGCAATTCAAGTAGAGTAAATAACCCTTAATAAACTCGCAGTGTAGCAACCATTTAAATAAACCCCTGTAACAATAATAATCATTTTATAACTATGTGTATCAGTCATTGCTGAGGCAATGCAATGCTTTTCTTGACGCCCGTGATAGGGCATTTGAGTAGTTAATGATTATACGTTAGTAGGAATAGGTTATTTGTACTGTTTCAATACAATAATGTCTAAGAATCGGTACTTTGATCACAGTGCTACTTTACTAATTGTAAAAGCAAACTCACCCTGGATTGTACTCAACACGAATGGTATCATGTTTCCAGCAGCGTCTCGTGCAATTAAATTTTAAGCGGTGTTGCACCCACCGTGCATTGCTGCTTCTGTTCTGCATACGTAATTTCCGGAAGTGTGCCATTAACGGTCCACCTGACCAATTTTCTTCGTTATGATGCACGAACGTTCAAAATGGAAATATGATTGGACTGTAGAATGAATGCATTAAAACATAAAAGATATATGTTTTTATTATGTATTAAGTAAGCATGTAAATTTTGACACCGAATACTTAAAAGTTGGTAACATTTGACTGGTTTAATGATTGTACTAAATATTATAATATTAAATGTTACAAGTTAAGCTTCCTTTAAAACCAGAACAATAAATCTTCCTCCATCCGGTATTAAAATTTGAATAAGACTATAGTTAAAAATTCATTATGCCCACATGTAATCGCTATGGATAAGATAATTCACTGACTGACTGACATAAACCACTACACCTAGAATCGTGGAATTTTTTCTGTTGGTTCCCGGTATGTCGTAGGCGAGCACTTAAAAGGAATTTTTCGAAATTTTACCCCTGAGGAAGTGAAATGGGGTGAAATGTGTTTTCGATGAATCTTCGATGTAACTAGCTCGAACCTGACGGCATATTGTGATTTTCACTTCAATGGGACGCTCACACAAATGTATATAAATAAATTTCAGGATATTCGAAATTGAATCTTTAAGGGAGTGAAAATACTTGAAATGAGGTTTCGAGTAACTATCGATGTATAGTGAAGCCTTCGGGAAACAGTTAATTTTCCCTTCAAAATGATGCTTTCATAATTGCCCAAAAATAGTTTTAGGAATTTTTTCGAAATTCGTCTCTCCAGGAGTAAAAAGGGGGAAATATTTTTTATGAATAGTCTCTACAGCTCTAACTTAATGGGCTATCATGATTTTTTATTTCAATTGAATATGTATACAAATGTCTGCGATATGATTTCAAGACGTTTCCAAATTCGATAATTGAGGGTGTGAAAAGACGTGAAATATATTTTTGATTATTCCTCCATATCTATCGAGCCAGTTGAGATATCGAGGTGTTATTTGCTTCGGAATTGTGCGTACGTAAATTCCAAATATAATTATATAGTTAGAAAAAAAGACTCAATTACCAGGGGGAAAACTTGGTTTTTGTGAACTTGAACTTTTCACAGCAGACTATCTGAAAAAGCAAGTACGGACATAGAAAAAATATCAATACGGTAGTTGACGTGCAAATATATTGTTCCGTACTTATTGCAGTACAGCCTCATTTGCCGAGTATTTCATTTATTTTATTGCACTTTCGACGTTACGTGGTATTGAGTGTACTGGTTGTGCTCAAGGTAAATGAGTCATCGTACGAGGTAGAATCTAGGCTTACCATCCGAACACCCACTCATAAACGTCTGTTTTGCTATGACTATAAATAAGATAGGACAGTTTTTCACATGGCAGCTATAACTACTTTGCCAGCTGCAGAGTAAGCCTAACCTGCAGCTTGGTTTTCCTGCCACTTGATGGCCGAGCTACTAATCTGGCGTTCAAAGAGGTTCTTCAATAAAAGTAAACACTAGCTTTTAGCTTTTACAAGTAATGTACGCGGGCAACACCGCGGGGTGACTAATAGTCCTATTATAAGTGCAAGGCCAAATAATATAAAATATTACAAAACATATAGCAGTTTTGGATTTTTTTTTCTCCGCAGTAATATTTTCTTTTATATTCACTGTGTTCGCATCGAGAGCTTTTGATGTGGATCTTCTCCTATTGTTAGTTTAATTTTATTTCTAACCATTTTCTGTTTGTAATAGTTTTTTTTTTTCGGAACTTCCGTGACATCTTTATTTGTGTACATTATTGTGTTTGGGGTTTCACTTGTAATAAGTATGTGTTCGTGTGTTTTTATATAGGCAACCTCATGCATTTTATTCATCGTTGAATTGTGTGGCAAAATTAAGCCTGTACTCCTGTGTCTGCAATATTTTTAGTTATTTATACAATTTTTTCTTCAAAAATTACGTAGCGTGGTTGAAACACGCAACTAAACGTTTTGCTTAGTAATCGATTGAGATGTACTATGCGTTGTTAGCTTTCAATTTACGCCCAGTTGCTGCTTCTAAAGTGTAGTACATATTTTACTGGACTATCGCAGTTATTTCTTCACTCTCTTCATTGTGGAGAATGTGTGTTATTTTATCAACATTTGTGCTGCATCCCTTCTTTCTTCATCTCGTGTAGAGTCTTCTGGTATCAAAATACAGCTAGTCGCTTGTCGTGGACTCCGAGCACTGACGGGAACTTCATGTATTCTTTTTATTTCCTTTATATATATTTTATGTAGTTAGTTGGCCATTATTTTAAGACTTTTCTAAATCTTATGTTGTCGTTCTCGTATTAAATATAGTAATGTCGATTTTTTCCTCCAGGTATTTATTAGTTTTCACCAAACTGGCGAGTATGTTATTGCTTGAACGCCATCTTTGTGTCTTAGTTTATAATAGAATCAATATACATGTATTATTATGCAGAATACTTATTTCGCAATTTCCTCACACCAACAGTACCAACACTCAGTTCTACACACGTTCGTTCCTCTCATTCTCATAGCAACGTCCAAAAAGAGCTTTTGGGCACCATACAACTCGTGTAACTAATAGCAGGCCCCCCTGGTTTCAGCCGAATCAATATTTTTCGTAAGTGTATTTATCAGACTGCGAGAAGAAACACATTTAAACATAGTAGTGTACGCTGGACTTGATCTGTTCTACTATTCCTAAACAAAATTTAAATGTTTAACTATTTATTGTTGCTTTCATGCTGTTATTTGCAAAGCATCTTATGAAAATAAAATTGAAGGGCGCGCCCGAATAATGCTGTATGGTACTTATAGTAACTCAGTCGGTATTCCCTGTTTTTGTGTGCGCTGATAAATTGCAATTTAAAAAAAACGTATCTACCACCCTCTAGTATGTTACACCTGTGGACAGTAATTTACCTACGTTTAGCACTTACCTGTTAAAGTTGCTGAGATGTGGTCAATTTATGTAGCCTTATAGTGGAATAATGCGGTATAAGACTGCATGTACGGCATTGTTCCGCGACATAGTGACCATGTAATACATTTGAATAGATATAAACACTAGAAAATCAACAAGTGTCTTCTTGTATGATGTAAATTACTTCAATGGAGTGGTAATTACATTATGATACTATTACTGTCTAATTATGCATTATATATAATAGATGTTTGATGTACCATTAGCAAATAAATAAATGGTAAACAAAGAGGGAAAATCACTTCAGCCATTATACATGTATCTCTGTTATTATAATGAAAACTTTACAGACGACAAGTTACTATTGTGTGCAATAAGAAATAACAAATCAGAAAAACATGCAGGTTTATAAATCAAGTCGAATGTGTGTTGCATGAAAGTCGTATAACACACATGTAATAATATCACTAAACATTATTCATTGTCAATAAAGGACCTCAATACCACACAAAAGAGTCATTGTGGACGTGTCTTAAAAATGATATAAAACAAACAAAAACATACATTACAAACCAGACATGTGTTTGAAAACAGTCAAGTTTCACATACGTTGTGATCTCAGCCTGTGCCGTGGTTCCATACACAGTGTCGTGTCCATCAAATTCATCTTCTTTTCCTTTTTCACTGTCAGTCGTGCACAGTATAAACGAGGTAGCTCAGATGGGCACATGGTAGTGGTAGTTGAGTCGGTGCTCTTCCTCTCTTTATCTGAAACAACTGAAAACGTTCCCATGCGCGTAGGTCTTGCGAACACAAACATCTTTCGGATCTTCATCACAAAATTTTAACCACATTACCTCAGTAATTTAGAGTCTTGGAGGTTTTGAAAATCTGGATTTAATAATGCTCACATCTCTGAAATCATCTTGCTCCATTTCCACAATCACGAGTGGTTTGTTCACGAAAGCTTCAGAAATAACGTATTTCCACTCGGGGAACCATTGCTCGCGATACGCTTTTCCTTTATTCTATCAGGGCCAAGTCCCTGTCACGTGGTAGGAAGCTATGCCCTGAACACAAAAATTTCTGAGTATTTAAGAGAAATAGTGGCACTGAATCAAGTGACAAAAAAGTGCAATGTTGTGCTAGTTGTTCTGTCCCGCGCATCGATCAGACCACATAATAAGCTATCCCCCCTCCTTCCTCCTTGAGGATAGCGAAGTTGTCATGTACATAATATAAGATACAAATAACTGTATACGATAAACCTCGTTTGCCAACCGTTTCGTCCCAAATATTTAGCCTACAGTGACCCGATTACTTCCAGCATCATGAATTGCAAAGTTGTAGCACGAGAGTTGCCTTTGGTAAAACCTACTAGAGTGAGAATTGTGGGGCAAAACAAAACTAGCTGAATATCTTCACATAATGCAATGACTTTATTGTTCACCTGTGCTAACTCGGTGTATTTTTTTAAAGCAGAATATGATTGTGCTTGTATGTTGCAGATCAGCGCGACGTGGCATAAGTTTCCCCCCCCCCCCCCTTTTTTTTTTTGCATCTTTGAGGCTCTTTCAGCTGAATGCAGTTCACCATAAATGATGATTGTTCATCATATAACAAATGATGACAATGTTCGTATAATTTGCCCTTCTGATCAAAGTCTTAGATGACTGCAACCAGGTTTCACGCCATTATTTTCGTAGCAGACCCGTTTCTGTTAGGTAAATCAGAACACATATTCCACAACTTGAATACCATATACTTTGCAGCACATAATAACTTACAATTTATTCACATAACATACAAATAGTTTACATATTTCGCGGTCATTATGCAGTCCGTGAAACGTAAGTCACGGGATTGTACATATTACACGATGCAGATGAAAATATGTGACACAGTGATGTGCCATACATCATTATTCTACTGACATGGGTTGGGGGCTTTTTCTCTGCCACTAATTTGTCTTTCCTCGAGATGTACTCTTTTCCCCGCATCACGTAACGTCTTCCGCTTGACATCCATCCATTCCAAAACATTTATCTTCCTCTTTCTTCCTTTGTTTATGGTTTTTAGTAATGTCCCTGACACATTAGCGTCGCACGTTTGGCCGCCATGCTTGTGCTATACAGCGTTGTTCGCTCGAAACCACCTTCAACTGTAGGGTGTGTAGTGGTACTTTATGTTGGTATTGTGAGCAACTACGTGCATAAGCAGACGCGGAGTGTTCGTACAGCGATATTCCGTGTAAAACGCAACAACGGGAAATACGTGCCATATAGCGATATTCCGGCGCACCCTTCAATTGTATAATAGACTCCTGCATTGGCAATTTATATTGTACATGATTGTATTTAAATTATCCGTAACCTTAGACAGAGGCTATTCACACACAAATTTTAAAACCGTGTGGTCGTTTGGGTGACACTTCTCATAATATCTGTTATCGCGGAAGGTGTGACATCAAAGCAACTATTCTTGAAAAGTAGTTCAGGAAGTTTGTCTGTCTGTAATATCTATATGGGGTACTGGTTGGTTTTGGCGACAATTGAAGCTAGGGATAAGTTTTTTTTACGATATTTCGTAGTCCATTATGGACGACTGTGCGATGTGCTGATTCTTATATCATGTCAACAAATCGCTTATAGCGTATTATTATTCAAATATTTCTCTAGTACAAACTGGTCGGCAACCCTATTTTATTTAAGACGGTGTATGATATTGCCTACCATGTTTTCGTAGGTGTAATATCTCCGTTTTGCCCAAGGAGGATGTATATAGTTATCTGGAGAGGACACGGTATAGGGAAAGCTACAGTGCGAGGTGAAGCCGGGTATCGGCGTTTATTCCCTGCTTCTTACACTGGAAGAAAACGAAAGTGGCCACATCTTGCCATGCGCGGCCGAAATATTTTTCAAACTTAACTCGCCATTGCTACAAAACCACTCAACCAAATGGTTTCAAAATTTCACTAACAAACCTTCAAACATTTCTACCGCTGACGCAGGTGTTATTTTTCTATATTTGTTAAAAGTTTATTTTTAAAAAATTATCAAGTAAACTGTTGCTAATAATTTTTGCGAATGCGCAGTGCCAAAAGTAGCATCGTGGAAACTTTTTCGTTTGTAAAGTTAGATGGGAGGTTGCTGCGTATGAAATGAAGAATAAGAGTCAAAATTTCATTTATATGGCACCTATGAACGATTTCTCCACGTCATTTACTTTTCACGGCGAGTTGAAGTTGAAGTACTTTTTCAGTCGCTACGGAGAGCAGAAACTTTAGCCTTCCTAGTTACATGTCATAAGTTTTATGTAATTTACACATTACATTTTATGTTTTATTGCACACTTATGTGATTATTGTTGTTGATAATTACTATTTCTAATAAAACAATAATCTGTCGTTTGTAAATGTTGAATAATAGATTCAGATATACAGACGACTATATTTTTTTAACTGCGCGGCTGTTTTTAACTGTCTAAAATATTATCCTCTAAGTTGGTTCCTTAATTTGTTACATATGTCCAAAATTATACATATAAGGATGTTTCTAAAACATAGGGCAAACTTCTGGAGGCGATGTTTAATGAAAATTGAATTAGATATAATGAGACTAATAGTCGCATGAAAATATTAAGGTAGATAATTATGCACCCTTGAAAATGAAATTATCTTCGTTTTACTATTGTAAAATATCGGTAACCCTTTGAAAATAAACTATATTGTCTAGTATTTCCAATGAAGAGTAGCCATTTTTTGGAATAGCTGCTTCAAATGTTGAATATATTGTTAGAATAAGTCAGTATGCAAAACGACATTGTTAATTAATTTTTTCGCGATATTTTACCCCATTAAAATTTAAACAATTCAATTTTAAGGGTGCATATTTCCCTTAATATTTTCACAAAATATAAGTTTCATTAAACAATCAGCCCTTATTTTTGTCCGGGATCACGCCCTGAAGTTGTTCCGAAGTTTATAAACATCCTGTATGCGTCTCAATTTAGCCAACTGCATTATTGTAAGTTAGGGTATAAGCAGACATTTCTAAATTTATCTTACGAAGGTATTTCAAGTCATGGTGTAAACATAATTTCTCTCATGGAAACGAAATATTTTTGGAATGCTATCAATGCAGTATACACTTACCATGGTTTACATATTCTTTAAATAAATTAAAGAATTTTTACATTACAACTTCTGAAAAACGGTACTGACGACGCCGGTTAAAAGAAAATTTTATTAATAATGAATAATCTCGCACTAATAATGTGATATTAATTTTAAAATCTTACAACTATTTTATTTAAACAACCTTTTTTTCTGCAGACATAGCTTTTGGTGCACAAGGCGAGTTTGTGGTTGTTTTTGTCCATAATTGATCAATATGAAGCAGCGCAACATAAGGAAAACCTAATTAGCTAACCTCCAAAGATTGTTGCTTCATTCGTATGGCAAACGAGACCACTGTCTTAAATGATTCTTTATACAATTGTCGTTATTTTAACATTTAACGTTGTAGCATGATGGCATTATTTGTCTAATTGCATAACAATACACTACTGATAATTAGACCTACTCAAAATGCGAGAAGTAAACAATACATGCCGATTAGTACCTTTGTTAAAAATAATAGGTTGTAAAATGGGTCAACATTTGCGATGCAGTTAACAAAGCGGATTACACCCGTCTAACTGCAACAATTTAAAATTTCTCAGCCGGCTAGTGAGACGGTATCTGCGATCTTTGACTTAATAACACAGCATCCGTGATTATTCAGTACACTTTTACATGTTATACATTACAAGGGTTTTGTTTTGCCATACCCATTATAACTCGTTATAGATATTAGGTAAGAGGTTCTTGTGACTTCGCATGTCATATTGGAATTTGTCTTTCACAGCAAAATTAATAAATACTTAGCACTTAAGAAACTGCAAATACGCAATATCTTACATTAATTGAAGAAAGTTTTAAATTTTTAAACCGTTATTTATCTTATTATATCGAGTCTTACATTAAAAGATTCGAAATTATTATGGTTGATAAATTTATCCTTGGGGTGATAGTAATATTCAAGTTGATAATGCAGCGCTGTTATAAGAATAAATATACACTTACACATTTGGCCAATAGGGTATACGTTCAATAGACAAAATAAAATGAAATCCGAATAAACATAGAATGGCTTTTCGCTAAGAATAATTTTTGTACTCTTTTACTACAGCCATATATATATATATATATATATATATATATATATATATATATATATATATATATATATATATATATATATATATATATATATATATATATATATATATATATATATATACACACACTCACATACATACCTACATATATTTCATCCAGGAATTTGTTAAGAGCTATATTAGTCAATGCCTACATACATTTTTGTGGAATCGTACGGGTTATACACCAAATTTACGACTTGGTACTATTGACTGACATGACTAATTATATTCAAAGTTTAGCTGGAATCATTTTGGTGACGTTGACTTCAAAATAAAAATTTCAGGGACGTTTGACAAATAATATAATACATTTCCCCTGCTCTAACAAAACGACTAAGGATATGACGAAAAACCAAATTTGTATTCCAAAAATAATCGACTGAAAATGAGTAACTAATTAGTAGGTGAAGAAAAAGTGGCGTAAAGATAAAAATATTAATATACAAATTTAACAAACGCAATTCAAAATATAGCAAAATTTTCTCCTTGCTGAACTAAAAAATTAATTACTAAAATGCACGGGGAATCAATCAAAACTCGATAGTGGACAAAATAAAGTTACAAGAATGGAAATAATGAAATAAATAGGGTATGTAAGTAATACCACAATGGTGCGAAAGCACGAGAAGACATGCGTTAATGCAATAATTTTTGTTTCGAAAGTGTTTCAATATTTTCGTTGCATCATCATAGCGCACATTAGTTACTTGCTTTCTTTGCCGGATTAAGAATGTTCTGCAAATATGGAGTTACATACATCAAGCTATCACTTGGCGATATTAATTTTTTTAAAGATATGGTAACTTATGTGGTCACGCTTTATTGCTCCACCAATCAGAGTTTGTGGTTAAGTGTAATATATTTGTTTGTTTTGCTAACTTGTTAATATTTTTTTAGTAATTATGTAATAAAATTGGGAATAATGCTGTCTTCAGACAATATTTTATTTTGACAATAATTCTAATAATGTATGCGAAAAATTACGAGTAATAGTCTTCATATCGGTTTCAAATCCCAAAGATATTGCACCCGTAACGACAACTGTAAGGCCACGAAACTCGCACGACCCCCTTGCGCGCGGCTCACAGACCACTTCGTTTCAACAAGAATACGCTCTTGTCCTCTCCGTTTTCATCCCTTCTTCCGCCCCGGCCGGCTTCACCCTGACCGCGCCATATCCTCTCCAGATGTATCTATACATCCTCCTTGGTTTTGCCGAACACTTTAACCAACATAACCATGACTTGTTATTTTTAATGCTAATTAATGGAAATAGTACGTGTTTTTAGGGGCGTGTAGCTGCCTTTATGCTCACTTTATGTAAAGTGCAACACAGACATTCTCCTCTTATGTTTTCATAAAGAATAACCTGCCAGAGTTTGTCGGTGTTTGGACACTCTTGTATAAGTTTGTATACGGTCTAACTAATATGTAAGCTTTAAGTTGTACGCAGTACTCTATTGCTACGGTAAAGGAGTTGAGTCAATTATAATGTTTATTTCATTTAGTTAAAAAAAATTTTTTTTTAACACATTGATGTTTTCAGTACATTTTTCTTTCACCAGTACAAACGTGCATGCGCTTACCTGTAGCAGACCTTAATATGTTCACTGTGTTTCCATAACGTGTTAACTTTCTGCAATTTCAGGCCTCAAAGTCGGTCACTTTTTTCACTTCTAGTCACTATTTTTGACAAAAGTCACTTTTAGTCACTTTTTCTGAAAATTGTCACTTTTTTCACTTTTTTGAAGTGCTCGAAATTGACTTTTTTTAAATCAATGAAATTGCTCCATAAAAATTCTGTTGAGTTAATGAAGGAAGGTAAGTACAATTTTCAGTTCGT
>PNEQ01027997.1:45635-56943 GCA_003012365.1 Medauroidea extradentata | reverse complement strand
ACACAAAATTTAAATGTTGCAGTATGTTTACTAATTTTTGAGTTTTTCATCATATTGCTTTCGTTGGCATTCTTTTCTGTGTGTTCTAAAACCCTAGGATAACTCATCCCCCTACAGCCCTTGAGCAAACATTTCTGTTATCAAAATATACACTAAAGGAAAGTAGGCTGATTAGTTCTGTATAGATCTACTTGTTTTTTATAGGCCTAATGGAGTTAGTAACCATATAACTGAAAGTGGTAACATAATTTGTTTAAATATATTTGAACATCCTCAATGGTTTTCCAGTGACCTGTGATCACATTAAATTAAACAACCTGAAATGAATGCAGGGCAGTTGTACAGAAATATGTATAGCTACGAGATTAAATTCCAGTAGAATGAATAGGCATTCATTGCAGTTAATTTATTCTGCGAACAAACGGATCGTCGGAGTAGTCGTGAATATCATAAGCATTCTATGTGAAGTAACAAAACATTTTGACAGGTGAAATTATAAACAGGCATTATCTGAGAAATTCATATTTCTGAGGGACCACCCACATAAAACTGATGATAAAATGTCGGAGATGTCGCTAAGAACGCCGACGAAAAGACTACCGACAACAGTAAGAAATTGAAGTGTCTTATTACGTGCGTTGAAAGGTGAGCAGAGTCGAGGAAAGCACAAACACACAGACAAAGAGCAAAGAAAAGGGACAGAAAACGAATAAGCAATAATAAAGGCTGGGCCTCCGAGGGAAAGAAAATGAGCAGAAAGCTAATGAAAAGGGCCAGAGATAGGAAGAATGGGAACTCCTACCTCCCACTTCCCGAAATAAAAATAAAGAGGCAGCAACGAATTGAACTCCCAAACCTTTAATGTCTGGGACCAAGTAAATACTATACACAGTTGTTCTTTCAGAGCCAGTGGAATCTTTGTGGGATAGCAAGAGCAAGCAAGTTTTGTCAACTGATAAAACGACCGTAACTTTGGACTTTCTTATGCTGTTCAGTATGTTAGAAAACTCTGCTTTGAGCGTTGCTTGTTGAATAAACGCAGTACAGTAACAGCGCCTAAGACATGATTATGAAAGAAACCCCAACGGAAACGAGTTACTGAGAAAGACAAATAATACAATAGGTATTAGCAAAATACGTAACAAAATTTTAACAGCGAGAACTATATTAGAGCCTGGAAATACGACATGCCGAAGTAAATATCGTCGCTGCATAACAATAACAGCAAATTATTATATTATATTTTCCTTCAGTTTTCTCTAAATTCCGCTGCCAAACAAAAAACTTACATGACTCAGAGTTTTCATTAATTGATACGGTTTCTCCGAAGGTTTTGTCAGTAATCGGAAACCCTCAATTCAGTACAACGTTTATAAAATTCCTGTAAGAGAGTTCTGAAATTTACAATGCAGCATTTGTATTTTAATTGCTTGAAGCACTGACTGTTCATGTCGTGTAGATGAAATATATTTTCGTCTAAGCATTTTTATTCTTTTGAATAACTTTACTGGTCACGTAAATGCGACGTCAGCAGCCATTGTGCAATATCCGATGGTAGGATGTTGACAATGCTAGTGCCGATTATTTGTTTCCTATTTTTTTTATGTCGTTGATCCTAGATTCAGTAATACAGGCGGGGAATTTCAACAAATAAATTACTTAATTAGGTGCTCATCGTATGTGGATAAATGTACATCGGCAATATAGAAAATTTCGTTAAACATATTACTCAATTTTATGATATTTCAACTTAATTATCTAATATTACGAATGGCACAGATTTTGCAAGAGTTACTTAACAATTTCTGAAGTCTGTTTTACGTATTTAGTTCAATTGAAAAGATTTCTGTATTGCGTAACGTTCTAACTAACATTAAGTTTATAGTTACGAGTTCAGAAAGCCAACATATTTTTGCTTAAAATAAAAAAAAAAGACTCAAACTACTATTGTAACAACAATTTTATAATTGTAGTACTTTAAACAGCAATGTAGCAGCTACGTACCATAGAAAAAAAACCTTTACTACTCTACATTACATATTGCTGCTTAATGAAAACTGTTGGCGGCATGAGATTTAGTTGTCCCAAAACATATTCACTACATTATCTCTGCGGAATTTTACTTATGAAATAGGAGTTTGTTGTCCGCCTCAACATTGTAAATGTTATTAACCGATGTTGTATGATGGGGTCTGTATAAAAATGTTTTGATGTTTAAACCGCAGGTTTGTACTGTGATGCTACTGACCCCGGTTATCGTACAAACATACAGGATGTCCAAAATCAAACGTATAATGATAACACCACCCGAATCCTGGGCTAAATTAGAGACGAAAATGTTAGTGGCAAAATGTTGTACGATGACATTTTTATGTGCACAATGTGGCAACACAGCATTGTAGTTAGTCCTCTCTTGCGCTCCACAGATATCTTACTTGTCTTACTACTACTGTTCTGACCTGCATATTATGGGTCCGGGTTAAAATCCCGAGCAGTCAAAACATAATTCTATATTTACTTGACGCTAATACATGAATTAATACGTGGTCGTCGAGCGTAAGAGGGAAATATTTCCGTGCAGTGTTGCCACATTGCGCAAGTAAAATGTCGTCCCACAACATTTTGCCACTAACATTTTCGTCACCAGTTCAGCCCAGGATTTGCGTGATCTGCTT
The DNA here is from genome assembly GCA_003012365.1 of Medauroidea extradentata. Lineage (NCBI taxonomy): Eukaryota > Metazoa > Arthropoda > Insecta > Phasmatodea > Phasmatidae > Medauroidea > Medauroidea extradentata. The sequence continues at coordinate 54,268 of PNEQ01027997.1, read as the reverse complement.
ATTGTACGGTTGTTTCCGGACATCCTGTATATTTAGGACCCACGGTGGTCGAGTGGTCAAACCACTCGCCTTCCACCGAGGCGATTCGGCTTCAGTCCCCGGCGGAGTTCGTCCACGGATCTTCGGATGTGGAAATCGTGCCGGGCGATGCCGCAGGCCGGTGGGATTTCTCGGGGATCTCCCGTTTTCCCCGCCCCTTCAATTCCGGTGCTTCTCCATCGTAGAGCCTCATTTCATGTCATCCTCCTGGGTACGTACGCAGTTTACCTACTGGCTCGCACTTATAAAATCTTCATTCGGAGTATGATATACCCTGACACTCTGGTGTCTCTCCTCATACGATATGTATTTAATTTGATACACATATATACACGTAACCTGGTTTTAATTTTATGATTCTAATTTACCCATCGCAAATTTTTGTTAATTTCTATATTTCTCCACGGAACTTTAATTTACCTCAATATGTAAAAAAAATTTTCCTCCGAGACTCTCTAAATATACTTTTAAACTGTTGCTTATGTTCTCTCGTGAAACCTTCTATGCGTCCGGTTTAAGTTTTCCACGAATTCTCATTTCTCTGAGAGCTTCTTGTTACTTGAAAAAAAAAGTGAACATTTGCAGCTTCAGCCAACGCCTACGGGCATCCGTTGATAGCGTACTGAAAGCCTTCGTTACTTCAAACAATTGCTTTAATTTTGATTAATTTTGACGTCTCGTTGACAGCGGGGTGGTTAAAGACGGTAACAGACAACTTAAACAAGGGTAGAAAACAAAAATATACTTTGCTTTAGCCAATGTTTTAGAACTACTCTAGCGTTCGCCTAGAGTCGTTTCGGTAAACAGCCGAAAACAGAAATCAGAATGACTGGATCCGGAAATCGATGTCATGTCCTCCCTTATATTCGACTCCTCCAAAGTGATGCCAAAATTTGTTAGGAAAAATCTTAAAGTAGGAGTGAACAATTTTGAGTGGAATCGTGGTCTGCGCCTTTGCGGTTTTGTTATGTTTCAGAAAAATACGTGAGAGAAAAAAGTCATAAACTAATCTTAAATTTGCTGTGATGAGTAGTTACACTGAACAAAGGCATAAATAATTATCTTTAAACGAATTTTGCCAGATAATAAACAAAACAAATTAAAAGAAACATCAAAACATAAATCAAACTTACGATAACCCAGTATAAACGGATCAGGCAATTACTGGGACGGATATCAGCCATCAGACATCGCATATGACTAAATGACAAAAACGAGGACTACAACATCTTACAATTGGACGAAACAACGAAAACGAAGCAGTAACAGTCAGAAGGTTTACTTAGACGAGCTCCTGTGATTTTTTTAGGTGCTGATATCTGCCCCTGTCGTCAGGTTAACTGAACGCATTACCGTTGTACCACCTCGCTCGGCTAGTGCCAATAATTCCGTGCTGCTTTGTACTCAACTGTTAGCAAGGTGAAAGGCCAATAACTTCTTTAACAATGCGATCCCACCGCGAAGACACATTAAATAATTTTTGTATTATTATTTACAATTTTGGATTGGTTTTTACGTGCCTTTGAACAGTACAATAGAAGAAACTCAAGTAGACTGACTGTTCGTGTTCCTGACGACGGGAACAGATTGTTGAGAGCTGAGGAGAAGGTAAGGCAGAACGACAGGGTGGTGGTGGTGGGAGCCACATAGCGCGTCGCTTGTCCCCACCACCAACCGCATACCTGAGCCTTGCCTTCTCCTGAGCTCCGCACTATAACAATTCCCGAAACTTCGCAAATTTTGCTGTCCAAAGGAGACTACTATTGTCTTCTGTGTTATAACTTATTCGTTGTGTTGTCTACAGGCATGTTCATTTGTGTTTTCCACGTTGTCTTTGTTCATCGTTGATGCAATTTTCGTTAACCTTCTGTGGTCCTTTTCTATTTTAGACTTTCCTTTTTCTTTTAATGGTTTCCATTTAATATCGAATGTATTCCTATATCAGAATTATTCCAATGTTTATTATATACACCTTTCTTTCGCTTCTTCGGTGTATTTCTTGTTGTTTGCTGCTCATTTTCTCGTGATAAGTCCTGTTATTTAACCTTGTTTCTATGACTCAGAGACATTTACTTGCATTGGCATATATCCAGTAACATTTATTGCAGAAATCATCCATAGATCACAAAATATTCCAATTAAATTTCAGATTGTATACAATCCTAATAATTAAAAGAATACTACTTAATATATGACACGCATTTCCTTCAGATTAATCGTGTACTGAATAAAACGTGTTTTACGTAACAATAAAAACATATAAGGATGCCGAGTAGGCCTAACAGGTAAAATTTATTAACTTGATATAATCAGTTAACTGAATGTCATTTATGATATGATTCCATTTCGTTACACAAATTTAAGAAAAGTTTATTTTAACACCCAACGTTATAAGTGATGAAAAGAATAATTTATATTTCTATTTCTGTGAAAAAAAATTAATTGCATAGCTACACATGCTCTACAGTTACATAATTTACGTATTTTAATCGGTACACTATTTAACCGCTACAATGTGTTTGTAAAGTAATTCGCTTAAAACAAAGCTGAGTAGTTCTATATTGTAACATAGAATGAAAACGTATATACTTCGGATTGTTTATTAATATTTAAGAAGTTGGTAGGCTTTCTCGGCTGCTGTCAGGACGGTCTTGGCTTTCGAGATAGAGCCGCTTATGGTTGGTTGTGGTAACCGACGTTTCGCCGAACATTTCAGCTAGCATCTTACGGGTCTTAAGGCATTCCCAGATGCCAACTGAAATGTTCGACGAAACGTCGGTTACTATAGCCAACCATGCGCAGCTTCAATTCTAAAGCTAAAACCGTTATTAGTATTATATTTTGTAGCCTTAAACATTGAGGAACTTTGCACGTAGGAAGTATAAAGCCAGAGTACGTAAAAGTTATACATGTATACAGTACACGCAATAAGGATACATGCTACTTTTATAATAGTTTAAAGATAAATTCCACAAAGCAAAAGAGCAAAAACCAACTGCTATTTTAATATCTCTATTCGACGTACAAATCAGAGTAGTGATTTAGTGGTTTACTCACATTTTTTTTTCACAAGTATTACGTTTCAAGCATTTCTTCGAAATTTAGTGCATAATTTATGGATTATTATACACTTTATTGTGTAAGATACATACTAGAATTTAAAAAAAAAAGAAACAATTTTACAGTTAGTCCAACGTTTAAATATAAACATTCTTTTTAGAATTCAAACATATTAATATTGCGAAATGAATATTTTCTGTGTATAATGTTGCGGTTTATACTTACAAGAAATTTATAGTTACGTTCTATCTGCGACCCTCCACATCCATTCAAAATTACAGCTTTTATTAATCACGAAATATTATTATTAAATAAAAGATCCTATATTCTTTAATTATGGAATGAAAGCGTGACATACCTTTCCTGATTAAATAGTAAGTAATTGTTGCCACTTTCCTTTACAAAGTTGATACTAAAAATGTCTTTAAAACAAATGCAGTCGTAAATTTAGTTTGCTAACTCATGTGACGTGAAAATTTACGTTAAATAAACCACCAAATCTTAACACACATTAAGTGGGGTTTTAATAACCGTTTAGTTTACCAGCTGTCGAGTGAAAAAAGTTGCAGTGGAGAAGTTCAAACGTGGCCTCGAACCAGCGACCCTCCGACCATTAGAGGCACCTGCGTGGGACGTGGCCGATGCTAATGACCGGCCATCCCCGAGGCGTGGTCCATTTCTGGCGGCCGTTGGCCCACTTAGTAAAGGGGGAAGGGGACGACTAGCTCAAGTTTGCATGGCCGGGCGGGCAATATCCCTGGCGTGTAAGGCCGCCTAGGGTATCACTTCAAGGCACTGGGTGGTGTGTTGAGGGGTGGTTGGTACCTCACCATAACCGTTCTGAGACTATAGGCTGACGACAGTTTCAAGGAGATTAAGACAGGCCCTGTTTACGCACAACGTGTGGCGCTTAAAGGAGCGTCTGCAAATGGCAAACATCAACTGGCCCACTTGTGCAAATCTGATCGTGATAAGCAGCCCACAAGCAGTAAACCTTCAGAATGCACCCGCGGCCACATGTGGCATACATGATGCATAATGAAATCACTCAGACATTAACTACAAGTGTACCACAAGCATTCTTATTACACTCAAACTGTGGGTTAGTTTGCTAAGTCTGCTTGTGGACCGTACACTGAAATATGTCAGTCTTTTTAAACTAAGTTGCCACATTAAAATTATTTCAGTATAACTACAAACATATTTACTGACGTGGCCTGATTAACAACCATTATAGCAAAAGTAGACAATCATACTAGTGAACGTTGGCCGCTTCTGCCAACAGTTGGCCAACTGAAAATTATTGTATTTGCTACTAGTGTCCCTACATAGCCGAAAACGAAGCAAGTTGCCGACGGATGTTCAATTTGAGCGACAAGGTGGGCGAGTTCTCGTCTGAGAAGTCACACAGAGGGGTGGGACCATGGGAAGACATTGACCAGAGGGGTTGTATCTGTGGGCGAAGAAGAGAAAAGGTGATGTCAACACTAACCAGGGATAGAAAATATGAAAATATCCCTCGCTTTTAGTCGGTTTTGTCACAAAAAAAAGTTACTATTTTGTTTAATTAAAAAAAATTCACAAATTATAAAACAAAGCTACCATACGTAAATGCATTGTAAGCAGATAGTGATATACTATAATATTTCGCTGTAATCCTAATGTTTTTATAATCGTATTGATATTCCAGCCTGAGAACTTCGACTGTAGTAGCAAAGATCCGACTTTGACCTATGTAAGTATACTCATTTTGACAATTTTAATAAGTAGTTCATATTGAAATTGAGCTAATTTATTAACTATGAGAGCTGTTTGAACAAAATTTTCGTTCTCATGGACGCATTTATGTCTTAGGGACCAGCAGAAAAACAATGTTGTGCTAACTTGTTTCAGTGGGTTATGCGCACACCTGTATCTGCGCTTCGTGGTCAGTGATTGGAGGTTTTTAACTCTCAGCGTCTTAGGGGGTTACACCAGCCAACCACAGACGTGTCGTGTCACAGTAACCTTATTCTGGTTTACACAGTCATATAATTGATGCTTCTACACAAAGACACGCTGACACGTAGGTATAGTCGGTACGGGATAAAGTGAGCACTCAAAATAGCCCTGCTGAAGTTATATTTTCAGGCAGTTAGTATCTTCCCGCTTGTAACGGCAAATTTCTAACCTCTCAGGACACGTCCCTTGATGTTTGCACGTGTAAGATAGACAGTGCATTCCTTATGAATCGATACTGTTTGCTAAATAAAGTATATTATATATATTTATATGAAATACAATGTCATTTCAGTTTATTTAGTTTCAGTATTGTTGAATTTAAGTAGACAAACGTACAGAACTATGTTATGTGTTTTCGCTGCCAACCATACAAGAAGTAAGGCAACTATAGATTATGTTGAATTTTATGCAGTAACGGCTAGTGATATTTTTCAAATGTTATATTTTTAGTGCTTAGTTTATCCCGAGTGATCTATAGCGGCGAGGTGAGAGGGTTTTGCTGCCTTTTAACAACGAGGTCTTCAGAGCCGATGAGGGTGAACTGATGTGAAGGGACAACGTAACATTCATTCCCGAGACAGAATTAAACCCAGGACCTCTCTCACCGTGGACCGACGCGTAACCAACTATGCTACGGAGGCCGGTGTAAAAACGTAGCAGTGCTGGCACACATGTACGTGTGGCATTGAAACAAAGCGATGCAAAAATATGTTCACGAAGTCTACTAATCCCCTTTCCACGTCAATTACAGCAAGGAAAATACCGGACACCTCCAGACGTTTATCGTCGGAGAGAAAATAGAAATTCTTGCAAAAGTTACCTGTCCAGGAAAACGCAATGTTCGAAATTTAAATGCATTCGCAGTGATTGCTTGGCGGTATTTCACAGCCGCTGGGATCGTTGTAGCAAATTTTCGCCGAGTATTCGCTCCCGTGTCTGATAATGCTATATACTGTGTTTTTCTCGCATTTGATTATTAGTTTTTGAGATTCCTGGGTACAGTTTATCTGCATGTATGTAAAACAAATGTTTCCGTCCGTTACACATGATTTTTGCGCATACACGCTCAGCTGCCAAAGCTGTTCAGAATACAAATAGAAAAAATATTATTGTACAGAAAGAATTGGTCATGTGTGTGCTGAAAAGTAAAACGCTATAGGTTTTTAGGTTTTAAGAGAATTGCATTGAGTGACTAACGAAGAAACGTGGGGAATTTAGGTGGTAAGATAATATTGGCTTTCATAATACTCGGAAAACATTTGAAATATACTAAACATTCGTAAAACCATAACCTTGTTTCACCTGCATTTATACCACACTTAGCGATAGAAATAACACTCAAGCTTGATGTTTACTTCCCTTAATGTAGCAAACGACATAAAACGAATAATACACGCCGTAAAAAAAAAATGTAACAGGTAACCGTTTCACTAATGAATATTTTTAGCAGAATCTTGTTGCATTAGAGATAAATGTATCTAATATTTTAATTTGAAGTAATTTATAATATTTACAGGGACAAAATGTAAGTATTTTTCAAGATAATTCCTGAAATAAATTATTTTATAATATTAAATTTTATTACAAATCAAATATTGTTTAACAAACGATACTACTAAATGAACAATAATTTCTTAATCTAAATAAAAATTTGCACAGACGATGGTTTTTGTGGGCATGTTTGACGAGTCCGAGGCTTAAAAGAGCGAAAGGACTAAAGGTGGACATAGCACACGCATTACGCCTCATCGTAGACTCTAGGCGAAGTTCATCAAACTAGTGGACTTTCATCTTGTCGATAGAACGCCTCTGAGATACATTCAGTAGTAAAGCTGTCATATTATTCGTAGGAATGTTCTCCTTTGCTCGTTTATATGTAAATTTAAAGATTCAGCATGGCAATGTCCATACATAAAAAGTACATCGAAATTTTCATTCCTGTACTAAAAAACATGAGAAAAAAAGTTTAGAGACAACAATGGACATGAAATGTTAACTGTTAATTTACTTATGCGCGTTAGGAGATTGTTAAGTGATGTTGTATTCAAAGACGCCTTACATACAGTTTGTAGTTTTACATAAATATGTAAACTGATTTAAGTTTGTAAGAGGTAGCGGTGGGGGAAAAATCTGGACAATATTCTTGACATGCGTAAATCGAGAACGAGTCCACTTGTTTGCTAGCCCAGGTCGCATTGTGAGACAAGCGGCCAGACCACTACAGCATACTTGCCCTGATATGGTACAAGGAAATGTTGAGGGCCAACCAAACTAAAAACATGGAACGGTCTTCCGGATGTACGCTTGTTTTAAGGTGCCTGGCCTTGAGTTTTTGTGATGCAGGAGTTTACGAGATGTTCCCTTTGTTCATTGTTCTTCTAGTGTTTCGTACATTATTATTTCACTTTAAATGCAACAACTTTGGCGTTGGAACAGAACACGTTCAGCTCTTTTATATAGTTATATTTTCCGTATATATTGTTTGTTGAAATATGAAGTATGTTTTCCCGAATTACTTAGTGAAGCAATATAACAATGCTGAATAAAAAAAAATAGGGAACTCTATCCGTCCCACATTTTTTTAGTAAGGATACTTTTCGTGGCTGATCACTTATGTGTACATATATCTATCCAAAAAATTATAATATGAAGTAATAGTACAGGATTTTCGGCGTATATACACCAGTTACCTAATGTTTGTGAAACTTTTATTTAACACATACCTTTTACATTAAACACGAACACGCGGACAACCTTATTATTATTTGGTTTAATAAAAATATTATTTACCTATAATACAGCATTACAGCAATTTTAAGTAGTAAAAAAAAATAAATGTTAATGTTTCGTCAATGATTTCTTGATTTATTTTTCAGGTTTTTTTTTGTAATGCGTTCATGAAGTGACGGCTGGCATGTTATTCACTATAATTTTCAGATAAAAAGCCGGTTTCACCAACCTCTGTTAATAATTTAACATTTGTTAAAGAGGATTAACAGACGATTAAACGCGTAAAATCTTCTGTTAATCTTCTTTAACAAATGTTGAATGCTTAAGGTTGTTCAAGTGGGGAAAAAACATAATTTTATATTTGTATGAAATAGTGTTAGTTTTGTACACATTACTTGAGAGTACATATACCTCTAACGGAAAAAAATTAGCTCATCTAGTTTTCCCGTAATGGCACTTCAAAGTCAAAATTTGCGTATTTTTACTTCATACAAAACTTGAAAACCAGGTAACATAATGAAATGAAAAAAATCATATCAAAACTACGCGTTACTGTCTATGGCCTGTAGCATTTAAAACCCGTTACAAAAAATGTTTATGTTAAATAAAAAATTTCAAAATTTAAATTTTTTTTGGTACTTTTAGAAATTTATTTTAAACACAGAAATATTTTATAATGTGTTTGTATATGCTTCAAGCAGTAGACGGTGACGTGTAGTTTTGATGAGATTTTTTCCATTTCATTATATTTACTGGTTTTCAAGTTTTGTATGAAGTAAAGATATGCAAATTTTGACTTTGAA
>PNEQ01027997.1:12429-45535 GCA_003012365.1 Medauroidea extradentata | reverse complement strand
CGAAACCGAGCCGAAAAGGTGCAATGTCACCATCGTAAGCATACACTCTAAAAAAATGTTGTAAAATTTACAAGGGTATTCCTTGTACTTTTACAAGTCCTTGTAAATGTACAACGAATATCCTTGTAAAATCATTAGATTATGAAGTTACAAAGGTAAACTTTGTAACACTACAAAGGAATTCCTTGTACCTATACCGACAGTTCCTGCACTGTAAATTATTTTGTAAAATATGACAAGGCACTTCTTCGTAGTTGTACAAACTTTTGTAAATGTTGGAAATATTCCTTGAAAAATTATTAGTTTATAACATTTAAAGGATTTTGTTGGCAAAAAAACTTAGAAAAAAAAATGTGTAGCCTACAAAAGTTGTAAGATCGCCGGAACATATTTATGCAAACGTCACAAGCTCTGAAAAGTATTTTCTGGAATAAAGTGAATATTTATATTAATTGCATACTTAAAAGGGAAGAATTATTACTGCCCTTTATATTGAATGTATACAAATAAATAAAACTAACCGATACGTAAGTCACAGTTGTCTAGGGGTAAAATGCGTAGTTTCTCAGCCTGGTGATAGAAGTTCGAAACTTAGCACCTACGGAATTTTTATTTTTATTTTTTCAAAATAATCTCGTGTGTACGTCCTTTATTCAAAAGTTATTTCATAAATAAGTTCAGAGTTATTTATGAAGTACAATGAACATTTTAATTAATTTTTTTCCGTATTGAAAGTACAGCTACAAGGCTAGTCCTTGTAATTTTACAAACATATACTTTGTATTTAATTACAAGGATAACCATTGTAGTTTTACAAGGAATTTCTTTGGCAACTGGGTTTCCAAGGCTTTTCTTTATAAAAGTACAACATTATTTTACAGTGTATGCATAAGATCTGGACTGACGTTAGTTTTATGACATTTACGAGTTTTTATGTTAAGGGGGCGGTTACCTCAGTTTTCAACGTCTTTTGTTATTTCTATATTTGTACCAGATATTTTTTTTCTTATTTTAACATTAACTGTGCCTAAATTTTCCCCTTAGTAAATTTTTGTATCTCTCATGGTTTTTGCGTAATGAGTCGCAAACGTCAAAATTTGCACTTTACGGTTTTATGCACGCCGCTAAAACCAACTGACATACCAAACCAAAAAAATTCACAGTGTATAACAATGTTGTACGCTGTGATTTGACATATACAAAAACCAAAAAAATATATATAGTTTTGTAATTTAAAAAAATATTGAAATTGTTAAATTTTCATTTCGAAATTCAGAATTTGTTGTTAAATACAAACATATTTTATTTTTTGTTTTATATGTGTCAAATCACGATTTATGTCTATAGTACGAAAAAAATTATCTGGTACGAATATAAAAATAATAAAAGACGTTGTAAACTGAGGTGAACCGCGCCCTTAAAACGTGTGAAACACGCTTAGGCGAAAGATGGAAGACAATGAGGCTAACTCAGCTTGAAAAAGAGTTTAGTTTCTGATCACTGTTAAACTGATGTATTAGCAGTCAGGTCTGGCGAACGCGCTGTGTAGGTGTGCGCCTCCGAGACACATCAGAAACTATTTCATGAATATCTGAATAGTATTACACTGTTAGCTTTCAACATGAATGGAGTTGACACGGTAACTAACATAGTACACATACGTTGCGTCAAGCTGTAGAGTGTCTGCATGCTAAGCGCATATACTTCCAACCAGACACCATACACACGTCATGGAATGTTAACATCTTTGAACCGACAGCATCACCAGATGGGTACGTGTGCTGTTAATTAACAGTCACGACACCGTTCTGGTATGACGGGTATTAACACCCAGGTTCGAGGATTATGACGGCAATACCTCGCCGAGTTACTGAACTCCATTTCGCACAACATAATTAGAGATGATGGATTATCGCGGGACACTTTGACTGTTTGCTGCGTTTCAACGCATGTTCAGCTTGTTGTATGTAACATAACTGGTTTTTGCTTGTACGCGGAGCTGTTGCTCTATTTGACTGAGCCAATAAGAATCCCGCTATTGTAATATGTGATGCCTATTATTCGTCTGCAGACGGCTACGATGTGTCAGACGCAAATCACCCAATCATACGTGGCACAAAACACTACAGTGATTTCAAAGGTATGTTGGCACAAACATTTTCGCGATAAACCATCACCTCTAAACATAATTAAATTTGACAGTTCTGAAAGCACGTGCTCTGTACGTGTTTCGTTGTGTCCAGGGAAAGAAAAAATTCACCAACTGCATGTTAGAATCTAATAAACTGTAAATACTCAAGTCCCGACCATGTTTCCACCATCTGCTGCTCACCGGAGAAGAAAAGACAGCGAACGAATAGGCGACGCTCGAATAAATTTAAGCAAGGGGATTTAAATATGTAGGCCATTGAACTCGCTGAATTTACCTTCTGTAAAATTTGACAAAGAAATTTCATTACACTTGTCATTGTTTATAAATTATGTTTTCGTTTCCGTAGTATACAGCCAATGGAAAATGAGCAACTATAACAGTAATGAATAATGTATATGAATACGTTATTTGTGTTGTAAATAAGGGACCTGAAAAATTCGCGCTTTCTTTTAGGCACAAGCTAGAATCCTACCAACTGTAGATTCCGGTCACTTTCACAATTGGCTCTTGGCTTACTTGACTCCTCGTGTAAGTCGCTGAGCCAACAATAAAAATTGAACTAAATGCAGGCCCATCCCACTGTCAGAGAGCAGCTAATGAACAGCTGCTGTTTACTTGAATGTATATATTCTTAGAAGATAGCCTAGTGGTCAGTGTATACGCGAATATTTCCGGTCTCTAGTTGTAAGCTACGAAAGAGTGGCCTGCAATAGAATCATTAGTGCACTGTGCGGCCGTCATATTACTTTATATTTATATCGGAATGTACAAGTATGTGATTATACCATTGTGGTCCTGCATAAAACTTAAATATTTAAAAATCGTTGTATTTTCCCAGACCATTAATTTCTTATACTAAAATGAACCTGAGATACTGACATCGTAGAATGTAAATTATATTTTGACTTGCGTTGTGACGTACATTTTACAACGTTAACAGTAGGATTCTCAGGATCATCCAAATTTACTGAAGAGAAGTGAAGAGATTTTAGTACGAGCTTAAAATGGCCGCCTGGGTGAATTTAGTTTGCGTATTTAAAGCCTATAATTGCAGAAGCGGTAAGTATGACATAACACAACACCTGGCCTCTAGGAGTAAGACACTAAACTCGAGTGTATTCTTCTCGCCGACATCTCTCCTCAATGAGACATTTGTGGTGACCCTATTCATTTATGACGCGTTATTAAAGATAAATCTGAATTTTACCCTCCTATACATTAAAAAATATTCTGCATTAGGAATTTCATACTAAAAGTCATAGCGAACCTTAAATTTTTTCCGTTGAGAAAATTGGCTTTAGAGGTCAAGCGGATGACTTGAATTGGATGTACGTACGCTTTTCATAAGCAAATGTCACTCAAGTACGATGAAGAGTTTTCGAATGAATCTGTGTGCGCCAAAGCTTCGAATGCCGGTCGGTTGCTTGGGATGATACCTTAAAAGCGAGGTTTTCAGCGCTGGTGAGGAGTGATATGAGGGGACTTTGTGGGAATACAAATTTTCGCTTTTCCTTATGTGGCCAAAATCATTACACTTTACGAATTACTTTGACAGTGTTTAGCTTGAGTCAGCGAAATTTAATTGCAAAAAGTATAGTTAACCCATAAAATAACAAAAATAACGTGTTTATATATATGTACTTTTTAAATATGTCCTTTTGTGGTACGATTATTGTTAGTAACATTTACTTTGCTGCACTGATGACGAACGAGATTCATTCCTAATGCACGACATAGTAACTGAACTTGTGCTCTATGATTACAGTTTATTACTAACACGGTGCCTCGAGGTTTGCGAAGTATACGAGATCAGTGCCTCATTTCAGCGACTTTAGTTTAACGAATAAAGACGTCACAGGTATTTCTATAGTGACATTAACATTTATTTAGTATGAACCCCGACGTGTGCAGCTGAAGGGAGTGAATAAAATACGCTTTAGCAGAACGTGTGTTTCCACAACAATTTGGAAAGTGAAAGTCAACCCGATGCTACAAAATATCACAAACCGAAAAAAAGATAGTTTGCCTCGTGTTTGTCACACACAACACCGACACAAAGTAATCACATTAGTATTCCAGATGTGATGCATTAAAGTTGATGTGAAGCACATGGTTTCCTTACAAAACGAGATCATTAACACAAGCATAAAAAATAGAGGGAAGGGCGAGATGTTTTATTATTACTTGCCATACGGTCGTCACCGTCATGTTTCTAAGCGAGAAAAGCTGTTACGGAGGCTTTTACGTTTGGGTCTGCTTCCGTAATACTGCGGGTCGTTAAGCCCAAACAGTGGATATAAAAGCCTTTTTTGTTTCTGAGGCAGAACTACCAAACCTACCGCGGATATCCTCTCCTCAGAGCAGACCGACCTGAAACGCATTATGTGTCGCACTATAACGTTATTTTATTTATTATTACAACTTTCAGAAATATATTATTGGGCTCTGGTTCTCTTTTAATGACTTCTCTTCGTTTTTCCGGTAGCAAGAAAAACTCTCACGTGAAGAGCTACGTAACAAATATAAATAAATACTCTGAGTCTCGTGGTCGTACACAGAAATAACTTTAATACTTGTAAACAAAAAAAAAATTACATATTCATGATTAACTGTGACGCACTTCAAATAAAAAACAATTAAACAACAGTTCAATGTATATATGAATGTATATATGAATGTATATATGTGTATATATATATATATTAGCGACCCGGGTAGTACTAATTATATATAGCCAAGAACTGAAGTCTATACATTGTCATGCCGCACACTTCCAAGTCTCTATCCTACTTAATTAATATTTTATTTATTAATTGATATACATTATTATTAATAAATTAGTAAGGAAAATATGACACAAAATTGGCAGAAAGCACAAAAAAAAACTGTTCGTGTGATCACTATTGAACGTCACAGGATCACGCGCTGGGCTAATATGTAGATTGCCTGAAAATTTCTTCAAAATAACTCCAGCCGTTTTAGAGTCCATAGGGAACATACATACACACATCGACTTATATGTATATATGAATATGTATACAAATGTGTATAGAAGCACACACATATACATCCAACTAACAGAGTACACACACTCTGTTTAAGTTAATGGGTTTTAGCGTGCCTGTCCTGTATCTTATATGTCGTGCATCATTACTCTCGTCACTCAATTTTAATTTGTTCACCAAAAATGTATTTAAAAGAAACTTCAGAAAACTTTATTTTTTAAACATTAAGTATAAAGCAAGTGGTGAGAGGATTAGCCATTTAGGACGTACTAATTTTGCAAAATGATAAGTGTACATCTCAGACACTCTAAGATACTCTCTACTGATTATTCATTCCCTTTCGCTGGATTCATAAACTAATTAAGCTTGAGAATAGTGCGATATTACTAACTTTGGCTACCATTTAATGTAATTGTATGTGGTTGATTATACAATCTTTTGTGGTTAGAATAGGCACGAAACACAATAAACCATTATTAATTTTTTGAATACATTTCCTTTAACGCAAGGAAAGCATATTACAATTACTTATAACTAGGGCCACGATGTTGTCCCAAAAAAACCTTCGCCAAACTTTGTTTCAGTGTGTCACGTGCACATCAGCAGCTGTGCTTCATGGTTACTGGCAACGTGTCTTTGCTCACACACGTCTCTCATTTGACTGCAGCAATCAAAATAAGATTATTGTGACTCCGTACGTCTGTAATTTGCCAAGGCAAGTGATAGTAAAATCATCCAATCACAGACGATGCAGCAGAGCTGCAGATGTGCACATAACGCACTGAAATCAAAAGTTCAAAAATCTTATCGCCATAAAACCGTGGCTCTGCTTATAAGTGCATATGTACTTGGCAACGCAAGGGAAAATATTCATGACATGTAATGCAACATTTTCTTGCGTGAAATCGATATCATGAAGGTAGAGTAGTAAGAATACTAACATATTACCTTAGTAAATAGAGTTCATAATTGGCCAGTAAGTTCATTCCCAAAATACACATGTGGGAAACGTGGCGGATTCTGACTTATATCGATGTGTTTTCTCGGCAGGCTATCGTTCCCTCCAATCCGTCACTGCTCTATACTTACGCCATGTCACATTTATCAGCGCTCAGACCTGACGGAAATCGGTCTGCTGAATCCATTATGTGAAAGCAAAAATTAGGTAATTTGGTAATACACTACATAATGGCAGACGACCTCAACATAACCTTCATCAAGCATAGTGTTATAGTAGTATCACGATTTACGTGTTTTTCTTACGTATCTTGCCTGTGTAAGTAGCCATGAAATATAATACTAGGTCACGTGCTTTCCACTACGAAGTTGACATTACGTATATTGGCTACGTACACAGCTAAGATATGTTTGAAAAGCCCATAATTCGTTATGATACTAATATATGATTCATATCTAATGTTTTTTTTCTACGCTGTTACTATAAACAGTTCATTTATTCAAAGTACTTTACGTTTATTGTATTGAATTATATCTGTATATAACTTAAATTGCACTTATGAACAATCCGTAAAACCCTTTATTTTCAATAATTTAACATGAGGCGTAAATACGGGACGATTTCTCAATCTTCGGTTATCAATTTTCAAAATGTTACACAGAAATCATTGCACTAGAGTCAACTAAAAACTGACAGTCTGCTTTGTCACTCTAAATTAGAGCAAAATACGTTTGTACAATAGATCATCTTGGTCCCGAAAAGATTCGTTCATAAACCAAGAAACTAGTTTAACTGCAATGCGTTACATGTGCATACGTGTGCACCATTCCTCCACTTAGTTCTTTCCTTTCCGCAAGTGCCATTTCTAATGATAATTTTGCTCTAAGGTCCTGATTAATGTACGATAATTTAGGCTACACAGCAACGTATGTGCGAGTAACATACAAACTCACACTTGTGAGGAAAAATTAACACGCTTGCAATATGATCATAAACATATCACGTTGTTTTATAATTTACGTAAAGAAAATTATTACATATTAAAGTTTTAGTTCTGACTTCACTACAGTGCAAAGTACAACAAATATTAAACGAGTAAACGAATGGCAACTTCCTTCAATCGATATGAATCATAATACAGCGGAAATTAAAAAATTACGAAATGGCCTAGACCAGGGACGACCAAGCTTACGCCCGCGGGCCAAACACTGGACCTCCAATGAATTTTGAATGGCCCTCAAAAGCTTAATCGCTTGCACTATATTCCTTTCCTAAGTACTGTAGATAAGTGTTTGCACTTGAAGAGGATAATGAACCGAGAATGCATGGGAAAGAAATGTTTTATAAAATGAAAAAATTACATAAATGTTGAGATCATAAGAAGTAGTCAATGTTAAAGTTATTTATCGTGGCCCACGACATGATTTGGTTCAACCTTTCGGCTATAACTCCGAAAAGGTTGGCCGCCCCTGGCCTAGACAAACCAAATTCTATCGATTAGTTGCGATTCTCGCCCGTACGCATAACACATCATATGTAACATAAAAATGTATGTGTGTGTTGTGTGTATGTACGTACATATATACAAATATATATATATATATATATATATATATATATATATATATATGTTTGTGTATATACAAATGTATTTTGGACCAAATAAAATACAGTTTTTGGATATTTAAAGTGTTGATGAGTGCTCAGTTTAAAGTGAACAGATTATAGCCACACTTGTGTTGATTTGAACGAGTCAGCTATTATCTTTTAAAAGCAAACTTAATAAAGTAAATTTTTCTTTCAAACGATGCCGTTAAGAACGATTATTCGTTGTGTTTTTTGAAAAGTGCTAATAAAATCGCTATTTGCTTCAAAGAGTTGTTTTCGTTATTGGTACACTTTATTCGCATATTAAGTCGGCATACGTTTCTTCAATAAAGGTTTTTTTATTATCGTCAACATTTTATAATCATTATCGTGTACATAATCTTGACATTTTACTGGGTACCTAATTTTATAAAATTTTAAAAATTTATGTCACACTAGTGGTACTTGGTACCCGCGACTCCGTTCTCGGGTATTTAAATTCAATGTGATAATATTTCTGAAACAAAACAATTTCAGAAGTGTTTAATGGTGCTTAATGGCGTTAAAGGTCATCAGTGTCCGTTTCAGAAACATGTTGAGAGGGAAAATTGTTTCACTGATTTTTTTGGGTATCCCGTTCTGCCGCTGTAGCCTACCACGTTTTGCCTTCCCCAATATATAACATTTTTTTTGTATAAACATTCGCGGGCGCACAATCAACTCTCCAATTATTTTTCAAAAGTTACAATTTTTTTTGGAAACCACGTTTTGTCACTATACCGTGTTTGCACCTCTCTCCAAAAAGGTTTTAATTTTCCAGAAACTTCCGTGGACGGGCGCACAAATTCACACCTAAGTTTTAAATTTTTTTTTCACAATTTTTTCTGGTATCCCTTTTTACCCCTCTAAACCGTTTTTGCCCCCCTGCTTTCGAATTTGATTTTTTGATAGAAACCTTAGCGGCGGCGCGCATCATTCTCCAAAATTTATTTGTTCACTATTTTTCGGGGTATTCTGTTCCGCCCCTCTAAGTAGTTACGCCGTAACCCCCCCCCCCAAAAAAAAATAATTAGCACAGAAGCATTTGTGGGCGCACGCACAACTCCCCAAAATCTCATCGGAATCGAATGACTTGTATAAGACCACATAGAAGACAAAAAAAAAAAAAAAAAAACAATTAATTGCAACAGTATATGTTAGCAATCCGCCCGCGGCATTTCCCGCGTGTATTATTCGTAATAGGAATCGTTTACTTCAATTGAAGGACCTCTTTGTACGCTAGATAAGAAGCTCGACTATCAAGTGTTGCGATAACCAATCTGCATGTCGAACTTGCTCTGCAGCAGGCTAAGTATATACCTATGTATAGCTGACCATATGAAAAAAATATCTGTCCTAAGTATATCTCTGCTACCCTTAATGATTGTCCCGGACCTCATTTATAAATATAGCTAGACATACCTTGAATGTGAGAGAGTATCCGGGTGGCATAAGTAATATACATGATATGATGACTCATTTACCTCGAACGGTGCCCTAAATTTGTACAGTCGAATGTTAATTAAAATAAATATATCACTGGGTGCATAAAGGTTGTACAACAATACGTAACAATATAATTGCAGAATATCAACTTCCTAAAAGTTATGTACCTATGGCCGTACTTCCTTTTTCGGATCGTCTGCTTTAAAAGGTTTACAAAAACGACTTTTTCCACGTGATAATTTAGTTATTTCGTCAGTATAAAGCACACATAATTAATTTTCGTACATTGTTAGCTTCGTAATGAAGAATATCATATCTCAATATCTTAATTGGTTTGGTAGATATCATGGGGTAGCTGAAAACATGTTTTACGCCTCATCAGTCTTAAGTAATATAATTTCGCAAAATCTTACTATGACATTTTAAACAGTATTATATCTAACTAACATAAAATCAGAATAGTAACCATTTAAGTCAAAATTTAATTGACGATACATTTAAATACGTATTTTGTTCCTTCACAGCCTTGAGAGTTCGAATTTAGAAAATTTCTTAAATCTGTTTACCGGCATTTACGTATAGGTCTATTCCTCAATATAAAACGAAAATCAACTATATATTTCAATGTGTTCGATAACTTTAATGGATTTACATAAAACACCTCCTTTTTTTACCCACTTAGAGTTCGAACTTCGAAAATTATAAGGTTTATAGACATTTAAGGCTATTATATGGGCGTTTTACTTAAGTGTAAATCGCCACAATAGCCTGTTGGGTTCGAGATATATAGACGATTAGTTGAAGCCACATTTCGTCCCATTTCATCACTTTTCATTTCATAGGAGACAAATTTTGAAAATTCAAAAAACTGCATCTCAGGCATTTAAGTAAGCATTAACATTAAGCAAAAATCGCGTCAATATCTCAAAGTTCAGTGGAATAGATATATACCGACCACGAATCGAAAACATATTTTACACTTTATTACCTCCTTGGAGTCTTATTTGGAAAATATCCTGAAGTAGTATTTGAGTATTTGCATAAATATCATTCTGAATAAAACATACTTCGATATCTCGATGGAATAATAATCGAAAAAAACAACACACGTGTCTTCACCCCTTTCATTAACGAATTTCGGAACGTCTAGAAGTCCTCTCTTAGTCATTCTTACACGTATATAACTGAAGTTTAACCAAGTCCATAGCCCATTGGGTTCGAGCTGTACAGACGATTAGTAATAAGCACATTTCCCAACTACTTACGCTTAAGAAGTTGAGTTACGGAAAATCCATGAAGGACTTTCTGAGTATACTTACATAATCATACTTTTGAAGTAAAAAGAAACTCTTTGTCCCGATGGGTGCGATACATATCGATAGTTAATTTAATACACATTTACGGTCTTTTCCCCCCTTAAGGGTTACATTTCAAAAAAGCCTTAAATTGGTTAGTATGCACATTTACGATTTATCATTGGAGTAAAAGTCACTATCATATACGATATGCCATCGGGTTCGAGCTATGTAGACGAATCATATAATACACATTTAAACCCTTTTCGTCCTCAAAATTGATCTAATTTCGAAAAATACCTTCTTAGTGTTCGCCTAAAGAGAATACACACAAAAAATTCCATGTTTCTAGATACGGTGGCTTGGGCTCAGTTTGATGTGTCGGTTAGTCAGTTAGTCAGTGAACTATTTTTGTTTAGAGATAAAAATTATACTAAAACACTGGCGTGTACCGTTCTACAGTAGTTAAAGAACAAGTTAATAAACTTGTGTTCGTTGCACATTTGTCAGTTATAGTAATTATGTTGTTACAATTTTGGTTTTGAAATGTAACCGTTACAAAGCTGAATGTTCATTACAAATATCAGCTGTATATTGCATACAACTCACACAAATTGCTCTAAAATCATATATACACTTGTAAAAACGAGTCATTACAACGTACTACACAATTTCGAAAGAAGTTTACTAAAGACTTGTCTGTCTCTACTATTTAACAAACATAAAATTATATGTATTTTTCTATTTGTAACGCCTCCAAACAAACTGTAACTATGAAACGGACACTAATACTTACATTAAAACAACCCACACATAATTGTTTTACCCAACATATTAGACCCTTACTTTCCTTCCTGGGATTGTAAACATAACTCTATATTATGTATAATGAAACTATTTACTAATTACATGTTAAATGTATGTTAATTTAGTTAAAATGTGTATAGAGAATGCTCAAAACTCACACAGTCACTGTAAACGGTTTTATTTTATTAGTGTTGAGAGTTTATGTTAAAGCTTAAAATTTTTACGAAATATTTATGTGTAAAGTCTTCAGTCACAAATAACGTAAAGAAAGTTTATGTTATCCACGAATAGATTCCCTCCTTTTTTTTGTTGAATTTTCTGACAGACTTCGTTCAATTGTTCTAATCTCTCACAATTTAATGAGAACAAAATGAAAGGCGTATCTTGATCATGGGTTCGAAACTAATTTCTGCTGTAGTGATAAGTACGTATATTGATAGGTACATTGTGTAGTTTTGTCTCCTAAAACAGCTATTTAATAAATATATTTCAAATAAATTTTGAATCTACTGCACCTAAAAAACTAGCATATATACATATACATGAATACACAAGGGCCTTTTATTTAGAGGTGCTTTTTTCATTCATACTAAACATGTTAACATGTTTTAAAAGAGTTCCAGAGTCCCGTTACTATAGTTACTCTTTTATTACTACATTTTCGAATGGTAATTCAAGTACTGAAAACACGGGCACTGTTATATGTAATAGCAGGTAATCGTTTTTGTGAAAATTACTTTAATTAATCTACGTGACTTACACCACTATAATTCTTAGCTTATACATACATATATATATGAGTGTGTGTGTGTCTGTATATATATATATATATATACACACACACACATTCATATAGACATATAGTCGCACACATCTCTTCACATAGCCTAGTGTATTATATCTTAGTCGTCTGTGGCCTAGTGCAATATATATGAAATGTAAAAGATGTAAAGACCAAACAAGCAAAGTCACATAGTGATAACAACATATCTCAAATACGAGACGAAACCCCGGTTGGCGCAGTCGCTAGAAAACTGGCGTCCTAGCAAGGCGATCCGTGTGAATCCCGGCGACGTTGTTTCCCGCATTTTTGCATTTAGGAACTGTGCCGGACATTGCTGCTGGTGAGCGGGATTTCTCGGGGATGTCCCTTTTCCCTCGTCCTTTTATTCCGTCGCTACATCATACTCACTTCATGCCCCCTTTCACCAGCGCTCAAGACCTAGGGGTTACTTGCTGAACATTTCACTTCACTTCAAATACGAAGTGCTGTTACAGATAAAATCAGTGTGTGGTTAAAATCGCGTATGTCAAGAGCAAAATGGCAAACCAATACTGATTTTACTATCAATAATGTTGAATCAATAAATAGCTTACATTAAAATATATAGTTTTGTACGCAGGATAAAGCAGGCTGTGCCTCTTACTCCCAAATCTCTTAATAACACCATTCGCATGTATCAAATCTTCAAGTCTTGAACATCGGAAACATGTTATTTTTTAAAGTGATTATAATTACCATAGTAGTTAAGTTTTCTGTTAACTTCATTGAGTGATTTCTATCTTCATCTTAGGTAACACGTGCGCACACTCGTATCAAATTCTGCGCATTAAAAAAAAAAAAACATTTTCGAATTAAATTTTTTTTTTTGTTTATAGATGTTTGCAGAAAAAAATTTTTATCATAGTCTAAACTGAGTAATTCTCTGTGCAAATACTCACGTGATAAATGCACAACTCACCAACCAATGTCACTGACCGAAACTGCGTTTTTTTTTTATTTTTACACTGAGAACCATGATTTAAAGTAACGGAATTAATAGGTTACCACTTGAAGACCTAAGGTAAGAGAAATAATATTCCAGCACTGCATGTCATTTAAATTATTTGCGCGCGCATGTGATGCTGCATTATAAACGTGGGCAGTCAGTGTTCCAGCTTGCAACGATGGTTTGATAAATATTGGAGATTGTGTAAATCTTTCTAAACTTATTTAAACCTTACCCTATTTATTTTCTGACAACGTAGATATAAACATACTTGAAGAGAAATTCCCGAACATTTGAGCGATAACCCTTGTCGGTTGTAAATTACGTCGTTTTTGTCTTCTAAGAAATGAACTGTCGCAACTTGAAGATCAAATGCTTTCCCCATCATCATCTAGAGCATCGTGATCAAGAATAGGTAGGGGTGGGTAGTAACGTGGTAGAAGGGGGCTGGAGGGTTAAGAGAGAATGGGGCAAAAAAAAGTCGTGGAACCATCTGGTCGAGCACTCGCGGGGAGTGAAACGTAAAATGGCAGTTGACGAGTTCTCAAAAGAGGGGAAAGTACGAAAGAGTGAAAGAGAAGCAAAGGAGTGTGCGCACGGTGGTGGAATCATTTTGCAACGGCGGTGGCTTCTTGCGTTCAGACGTCGTTTCGTCAGAAAAGTCAGTCGTAAACACGTTCGCTTTTACCTCCGTGCAACCCCCTGCCCTCCCAGGGTTGGTAACGCGCACGCCCCACCACTCAGCGTCCGTAATGCGAGCCGTTTATTACCTCAGGGGACATAGCTTTGCCGTCCTTCAATTCGACCGGCCCCTATAAAGTCTACGCCGCAGCTACAGCATGGGCGTCGCTTGTTCATAGAAGAAGGGGGGAAATTCCCACTATTGGTATGTTTGCGTCTAAACGATGGCGATTTTATCCTTCTAGCGAACAAACTTTTTTATCGTTCGTGGTTGTCACCGTCTACAGGAAAGATCGAAAACCTATGAAGGATTTATGATTTGTGCTAATGTCAAGCTCTGAACGTACGGGTTTCTCAATTTATTTTATTAAGTTCTTAGTTCCTTACGCAAGTAGTTTGAACAGTATACGTTTTATTCTTTCTAGTACACAAGATTCCGGTTGCTATTGTTGTTGAAGATTTGTTTCGGAATGTCGAAACATCTTACAGAGGCTATTTTGCAGAAACAATGGGGAATTTGTAACACTCAAAAATTTCATTTGTTTGGGACATTTGAGTAAGAAATAAGGAATCATTTTCGTGTACATGAAACAATATATTGAATCTACCCATGTCGATTTAGTTATTTCTTTACTAATCGGACCAAAATTAAACATTTTAAGTGGCACAATATCACCTGCAGTTGTCACAAAGTAATCCCGGTTTATGGTAAAACAGTAAAATGCTGCAAGGGTGATTATCAACAGACAAGTCACTTGGCGAAAGACGTAGCAACTGGAGCATACAAGTGTTTCTCAAGTTCCTTGCGGAAGAAGCTGTCGTACAACTGGCACGCCAGGCAGACAGCAGCGAAGGGGAGAAAGTTCCGAGTTCCAGTTCTGCGCCTCGGTGGTAGGCCGAGTTTCTGTGGCTGTACCTTTTGGGGTTTGCTGCGCGGGTTGCAGAGGGGAGCGGGGAAAGCTGCGGGTAGGCAAAACCGTACAGATAAACACACAACTCACCCCTCCTCTCCACCACTTGCGAGTCATGCTGACACGTGTTAACTGATTACCCCCAGGAGCTCGACAAGGGTGGTTGGTGGGTGGAAGAGGAAATGTTGGTAAGAGAACTGTGCGGGGGGCAGGAATGGGCGAAGCATCTCGTGTGCCCTGCGCAAATTCAGATTAATATCTTGCACGATAATAATGATGCGATAACGCACGACCATGAGGCGGGTAGGGGTTAAGGGTAGGGGAATAGGCTTATCTGTGAGCTAAACGCTCGTGTAACATGGGTTTTCCTGCCATTCGCAGGGGAAGGACAGGCTTTCACTCGTCGGTGTTTCGCTGCCCTCCCTAACTTCTCCCTCCTACGTCCTGGCTTTTCGTAACCCCCTCCCTTTTTTTCACTCTCGATCCCCTCGTCATGGAACATCGACCTGATGGGGGATGATGGATGGACGAAAAGTGGGGTGTCGCCGCGTGAACCTCAGGGTAGCAGCGACTTAAATCCACATCAATCAAAAAACCTCCAGAGTGAAAACGCCCTCATCGGAACATGCGTGCATATTATGGAACTGGGCGGGGTGTAAAACAATGAAAGTAGGGAAGAGAGAGAGTGGTATTAAACATTTCGTAACACTACACACTTCGTGAGATGAGCCGCGTTTAAGTCCACTGGAGAACACGAAAAAGTCCGCAATGAAGATGATTGGTTCTTCTATCAGGTGGCATTCATTGGCGTTAAACTTGTAAACAAACAACATGTACGCATGATCATCTTAAGAAATGCCACTTTTAAATTTTTAATTGCCTAAAATACTAAAGTGTGCTTTCACAATTTCTTTAACGAATGCTTTACAACGTTTACAAAAAAATGTAATATAATATACTAAACGATCTGCGTGTAAACAAACAAAAAAATTTAACTTAAATTAAAATGCTGGTACTAACGAATCGATATTCTGGAGACCTGCAAACTATATCATATTTAAATAGATCGCACGCTTTCGCGACCGTTGTCTGAATTTTATTGGCTTCTGGGTGCGAGCCGCGTCAGGAGTTGTCTTGCGACGTTTCGGCAGTCACTGCATTCCATTGGTTGGTCCAGTTCGTCTCCAACTCCGACTAACCGATAATGGCAGCTGCAATGACTGCCGAAACGTCGCAAGACAATCTCCTGGCGCGGCTCACTCCCAGAAGCCAAATAAATTAATATCATATTAATTTATAATATATTCGCTTCATTTACTAACTCATGAAAATAAATTAATTTGTTCCTCAGTAACTCAGTTTTATGCGGGATAACTTACCGTTGTAGGAAAATATGAATTTGCTTTTAAGGGTTGCTACGCAATTCCTAACTTCCGGCATTAAAATCCAAAATTTATCGTCAACTTAAATTTAAACCTACTTATTATAAACCAATTAAAAATAGTTTTAGAATGTGTAGTGTTTACCGTACTTCGTCGCTTCAGTTGTTACTGTCAATTATACAATAAATTATTATTGTTAGGGAGCAAAAAGTTTGAGATACTAAAAATTTTATATTTCTACATATTAGTGGCTTAGAAAAATAGTGGTGTAAGTCATGTAAAATAATTTTCACAAAAACCATTAATTGGTATACATCGCCAGTTTTTTTAAAACTTGAATCTTACTTCGAAAACTGAGTAAATAGTGTAATATTTGTAACGGAACTTTCCTTTAAAGCACGTTTAGGAAGAATGATAAAAAGCATCTAATAAAAGTGACTTACACCGTCATCATTCTACGTCCCTCATATACAAGAACTAATTGCAGATGCTGCGAAAATTATTTTAATTTTTTGTGTTTACATGTTACACATTACAGTGTTGTGAGAATTTTAAATTCATTTACATGTGCTACCTGTTCCCTACATCTGCAACCTCATATATTTTTCCTGGCGCACTGTTTAATTCGTTTAGACTCTTTCAGTCATCATACTTTAATGATCTTCCTGGCTACAAAATGACCTAATAATATCTTAGGTAATCACATTCCATTTCAGGGATCTTCTAGACTGTCCTGTTTAGTCGCATCCACAATCAGCGGAAAGAATACATTTCCAGTGACTAAATTAACTATGAATATCACATTCCTTACCTAAAAACGTTTGTTAATGTGTAGAAGTTGGTGACGTGTACAAGAAAACGGTTGATAATAACGGGCAGAGGTAAATTGTGTAACCTGCCTGTGTGGTAAAACTCTTAGAACTCTTAGTGAGTGCACAGTTGCTTCCAGTTTTGTAATGGAAACTGAACTTCGATTGACGTGGGGGCAGAAAAATTTAAATAAAAACTATTTTCCTTTGTGAATGTCGAGTAACGGAAACATTAAAAATCTCCTGTTTAGCAGTACATTGAAAATGGATCGTGAGTGTTAAAATACAACATATTTAGTCTTTTGTAGTAGCACAGTGTAGAACCTTCATAACACGTTAAAAAAGTATGGTTATTTAAAAAAATATTACTGAGAATTGCGTTTTCTTTCTGTGCCCAGGAAATACCTTTTAGTAGGTACAAACTTGATAATTTTTAACGTGAATTTATTACAGCATCCTTCGTATATTACCTACAAAAATAACAGGACTTTTCAGATTGGTTACTGTGAGTAACCTAGTACATCCACAGTCCAAGCTTTGGTGCGGCAAGGGGGGGGGGGGTTCTGGTTTCGATTCCCAGGTCTGGCTGGGTGTAAATTTGTGTTTGTCCATGTGGGTCTCAAAAATTGTCACTACACAAATTGTCTCACGGAATGTACTGGTGTCTCTCAAATTAAGTCACATCAAAAGGGGGAATGTTTGGTGCAGTGATGATGTGGAATCATCCGCATTACCACTGCACCAAACATTAAAATTTTACATAAAAAATCTTTAATAAAAATAAAAAAAGTTGGTTGAGCGGCCGGCTTTGGTGCGGGGGGTTCTGGGTTCGATTCCCAGGTCTGGCTGGGTGTAAATTTGTGTTTGTCCATTTGGGTCTCAAAAATTGTCACTATACTATTTGTCTCACGAAAAGTACTGGGGTCACTCAAATTAAGTCACATTAAAAGGGGGGAATGTTTGGTGCAGTGGTGATGCGGAAGCTTCCGCATCGCCACTGCACCAAACATAAAAAAAAATGTGGTCAGGCCATTTGCCTCCCACCAAGGCGATCCGGGTTTGATTCCCGGCGGGGTCGTTCCCCGGATTTTCGCATGTGGGAATCATGCCAGACGATGCCGTTGGTCGACGGATTTTCTCGTGGATCTCCCGTTTCCCCCGCTCTCTCGTTCCAGCGCTGCTCTATACTCACATTATGTCACCCCTCACCGGCACTGAAGATGGCTCGATGTTAAGCGATCACCAAAATCTCTTACTCACTATACATTCGTACGTTTAATACGTTCAGTATTGCAGATGTTTTTCGGAACTAACTAATGCATATATTGTTTAAATATTTACTGATACAGTGTTGTCTACATATTTACTGACTATATAAGGAAGGGAACAGTTTTGCCTTTATGTGAATGTGCCCGTATTTTCCTGAAATGTCAGTAACAACTAAATCAAAAATATAATTTTATTTTTGTCACGTTAACCCAATATACTTTTTGTACGCTTTGAAGTTTAATTATGAAAACAGAAGACAACTTTCGATGTAATGAAGTAATTTACAGACTGCACATTTGCTAACGTTTCATATCTTCTTAATCAAACGATATATAATTAAGTACTGGACATTGAGAGGAGACCTAACTACAGTTCCTTATTTGTTTGTGCTGTGGCTTTTCTCTGAACTGAAACAAGTTACTTTTAAAAAAACTTCGTTAAATGTAGGTTTCGCGACTACTCACGAAAAAAAAATTCCTCTTTGCATTAATTTCTTTCTCGTCTTCTGATACACATAGTGTATACCACTTTGGGTAATAAAATGCTCTTAAAAGCAAAATGAAGTACTGAAAATAATTTGAAAAAGTTGTCAGCAGTTTGTAAGACCTAAGATTATTTTAACCTTAACTCAGAGTGCCATTTTCAATGTCAAAGGATATATTTATGAAGATGTCTGCTACAGACTTGAGAGACTGTAACCAAATATGCCAGTTTTCCACAGACAAGGTCACTAACTCAAACAAATGCACTTAAATACAGCATGGAAAATAAATAATAAAATACAGAGTCGAAGTAAAATGGCAAAAAGGAATTTCTTCCCAATGGAATGAAACCACTTTATTTGCTGGGAAGATTCCAATTTCAAAATGAAACCTTTGTGCCCTACGTTTCTTTCGACGGAGCGCACTGTTATATAGAGAATATGCCATAATTTCATCTGAACAAATTCCTCCCCTCGTGTCAGCAATTCGTAACAGGCAATTTTCTCTGCCTTCACCTCTTATTCTATTTCGACCTGAAAGGAAATCAAACCCAGCTCTAATAAAATCTTTGCGTACCTCATTTTCTCTTTTATTCTAGGACTTCTCTGCCTCGATTCATATATATTAACATTTCTTTCATATTTTCCTCTCTTGTATTCTTTCATCCGCCTCTCCATTTCTGGGAAATTTCAGATCATTTCGTCAACGTATTTTTCTGTATTTTACTGGTGCTTACATTATCCCTTTATCTCTCTTTTTTTTCACTAACGCTAGGATTTTACGCGCTCGGACGTAAGTGAAAAACACTAATAACATGGATTTTCAAGCGGTTTGGTTGAAGTACTGATATTTTTGTTGGAGGTTACTTGTAGCCCCAATAATTACGAAATATAAACCGAGGAAGGGGTATGCGTTCGGCTGGCAATAAAAACAAAGGAATTTTTTTTATTTATAATTATAACACTGACACATTAAAATATAGCAATATAACGCATACGCATGAATGTGACATTAAAACGTCATATGAATAACGCTACAAATTTCCGTTCTATGATACTTTAAAAAGCGTAAATAATTGCACAAAATTTAAAGACTCTTCACAAAAATAAACAGACAGTAAAATTAATGGAATGTATTAAATGGCTTCGAAAACATACAATTTTATGAACATGTTACTTTTTTTTTACCAAAATTAGGAGCAATTCTGTGGCTTCATTTCTTGAATGTTTAAAATTGTTGAAGGGACTAATTAAATATTTTAAAAAATAATTTATACCATCTTAGATTTTTCAACCGCCTGAAATCTGTTTTAAAACGAAAATTCTTATGTAATATGTTAAGTGTCTTGACAACGCAAAAAAAATAAATAAATAAAAAATACAAATTTTAGGTATATTAAATTATGGCAAGGTACATGTATTCGTTCCAAACATAAACTTGGTTCATGTCGTGGTTCTTCGTTTATCGTCAGGGCCTTACACTTATCACTGTCATACGAAACGAACTGGTGCGCTACATGTGTTCGGCTACTGCCTCAGGAACTGTTTAATTGCTTGTTCCACTTCCTCGAGATCTATGACTTTCACTGTCCACCATCAAAAACTTTAGCTGAAGCCAAATAGTTGAAAGCTGTTCGTCGTACGGAAAATGATTCTTAGAATCAACTCCAGTCTGATCATGTACAAATTGGTATTTCCTCGTCTACGACTTCGCCATCGTTACAACGTTTGCAACTGTGTATTAAAAAAAGTGATCTTTCCTATTTAAGACCAATAATTGTATACGGTTCTGGGATCTATATTACTTTTTAAAAATTGCTTATATACATATCTCGTCGCTACAAGGATTCTCCTTGACTGTTTCACATGCCATTATGATTACTGGGTGGGTGGCAGCACATTGCCAACATCCAACTTGGAGGACCAGAGAAGAATGACGGGTGGCATGAACTGGGGCAGTTCAGATGGAGCAGTGACGGAATGCAAGGGCAAAGGAGAAACAGAAGTGCCCCCAGAAAATCCGCCGACAAATGGCAACACCCACCATATTTCACGTACGAGGAATCTGAGTCCAATACCACCAGGGCTCGAACCCGGTTCACCTTGTTGGATGCGAGCGGTCTGAACATTCGGCCGCTGCAGCCACCAAAATTTAGGGACAGAAAAAGTATTCTTACAACAGAGAATTTATTCCCTGCACAGAAAATAACGTTCTTTTAGTGGTTATTTTCGTTGTACGGGCATTACAAATATTACAGGCAACGAAACTTGAAACCTGATTTTATTTTAAAACAAACATGTTTTCTATTATAATAATTTTTCTTGTTGTAAATTGAAGCATGCAACCTTTACACCAGGGGGTGGCCATACCGTATACAGCCCAGGCAAACACTTGGAGTCAGTGTATTTGTGCCCTTGTTGCTTGAACGTTAAACACGTGGTCACTATAGACCATAACATTGTTTCCGCCATAAGAGACTATGTATTTTACTCGAAGTTTGAAGACCAATAGAGTAAAAATGATTTATCGAACAGCAGATGTGTCGTATTTGTCGCAATCTACGTTGTTTGGGGAACAAAATGTTTAGATAATATTAAAACTCAACTATATGTTTGCGTTTTGAAACACATTTCTGTGAGTACCGACTTCGCCAACTGTTTTTGCATGGACACCATTTTTAAACTAACATTTATGTTAGTTTCTGCTATTTATTTAACATTTTAGTGCAAATTTGTTTGTTTTATTGCTATAAGCAAACATTTGCACATCGTCAGTGACGTACATATGCGTACGTAAACAATATATGTGGCCGTATTTTCACGTTAGTTCGCTAGATTTATCTACATCAACAATTGTTTAACCACACAGTATACAACATGCAAATGTAAAACTTGGCCTTTTTACTCAAGAAATGTAACAGTATCAGATGTATTTCACGTACCTGCTCTCTCTTTACATCCGAATTCAACGCACGTAACCGTTTTCATTCATATCTGTTCATTCTACAGTATCGGTGACATACGAGGCAGATACGAAAACCTCACTCGATCTACTCGATGCTGTGTGTTGGTCTACAGTAACGCATTGTTCGCGCAAAACTGGTATATATACGTTGACTTCAAGGAAGTCCCAACATGCCATCTCCTGTATACTCTTACGTCCATGCTATACACTCTCTTTTCCTTCTTTCTTTGTCCCCTTGATTTTAAATAATTTAGTACATGTCACTACGCTGTTCTAACTCGAACCTTGAATCGATGGTGACCCCTCGTCGTTAGTGATGTTACACACTCGTTTATTCATTTTCGACATAAGACGTAGGCCATGGTTTGTACAGCAGCTTGGACTTCGACCTCTGATTAGGGCCATCCGGGTTAGATTCCCGTCGGAACCGACCTGTACGTTCGCGTACAGCGTTCGTATCGGACGATATGGTCGACGGATTGTCTCGGGGCTCTTCTGTTTTCCGCACCGTTCATTCCAATACTACCCCAGACCGTCGCTCCTGGGTGACCGCCAACCCAAGCCGTACATGTGTGTGCAAAGCCTTGACCTGCAGAAGTTTGTTTGAAAACTGCTTAGTCTAAGGAAGGTCAACGTTACAGTGTTATTAATTGTGTTCTACGTCTCGTCGACAACGACGTCATTGTAGATGGTTTCACAAAATTTATTCTAGGGCAGGAACTGGGAGATGAATCGGCCATGGCCTTATCTCAGCATTCACGTAGAATGGTTTCGAGAAACCGTGACAGGAAATATAACCTGGAACACCCTGAATGAGTGTCCAACATTTTATACTTGCGGCCCTATTTCGTTGTCTTTTCTAACGAACAGCACTCACAAATCTTTTATACGTGCTTTTTTTTAGGCCATTCACGATAAAATGAGAACTGCGTAAAAATTTCGTTTCAGCAATTTTCCAGCCACCTGTACTGTTTTTAATATGGTAACTTCCGTGTAACTAAAACCAGTGTAAACGTTTCAACACTCTCAAAAGTTATATTGGCTCAATAAAATATATATTATATATTAATTACAAGTTCTGCTGAGTGCTCAGTTTATAGTGAACAGACTATACTCATATCAGTCCTGCACTTATTGTTTAGCGTTTTCTGAAGGCAAAATATACAAAAAAATGGGAGTTATCACTGTCTTTTTTACGCACTGAAATCTTGACGCAGAACCTTAAAAAAGGTATAAGTATTTAGTAAATTTTAAAATTAATATTACACTATTCACACTGGAAATGTCGTCACTCAGTATAGTATATATCAGCGAGAAAACAACCCGACAGTACCGTGAATTTTTCCTAGAGGCTGGAGTATGGGCTTATTACACATGCAGAGTCAGTTAGTTCTTCCGTACTGCTGCGGGCGCGCATACCACGTCTATCTGGTCAGTTACCTTAAGGTCACTGCCTATCCCGGAGTCCTAGTGGAAGCAAGGATAGGTTAAGACGTGTTAAATGATATGAGGCGTGACACAGTCACTTATCAAGGTATTACTTTCGGACGAAAACTGTTTTCTGCGTCGTGATAAGGAAAATATTAGCGCATGAATAAAAATTTCAAGTTAAGAAAATATGAATTTCCGAGTGTTTTTTTAGAGTAAAATGACGTATTATTTTACATGTATCAAGAGTTCCAAACCTGGTTTCAGGCATAATGCCAATTTTTCTCATAAAGAGAGGAATATACTAATTTAATTTAAGGGCTGCACTAAGATGAGCAAAGGAAAACAAAATCAACAGGTCGCAGTCATGTAGGTTAAACCGGCGATTCAGCCCGACCAAATCTAAAATAACATGTGAAAAATCCAAATACTTCATCCTACCAGGGATTTGGGGTAACAGCGACCTTAAGTTTGTTAGAGTTCGAATAAATCTTAATTTTATATTTTTACGAACCATTGTTAGCTCTGCAGTAAAAACAAATGATTAAAATATATCTTACCACTGAAATTTTTTAGCTTGCACACTATTCCCACAACGGCATTTTAAAGTCAAAATTTCCATGTCACGGCAGCCTATTCTGACTTAAACAAATTGAGCGACTAAAATGAAGTATTGTACACTAAAGTTAGCTGTCGTGGAATATTCGATAACGTTATGAATACATAAAACAACTAATTTTTGTGTTCATTTTGTTAAACTGCTTAATATTTCGGATTTTACTTAAGGATAAACAACACTAACATTAAAAACATTTAGTTGTTTTGAACTCTTAAGTACATAGCCAGTGATATTTTATATTGCTATATGTGTATACATTTAATTTATGTAGGCATTTGTAGGACGTAGGCTGCCTTGTCGTAAGACGCAAATTTTCAATACGGAATTAATGAAGTCACTAATAACGTACACACAATTAGCAAAGTTAAGTAAATATAAATAAGAATTAATTTTTCACGCTTAAACCGTTTTGACAATTGATTCGATTCTTTTCATAGATTTGATGTACGAGGAAGACTTGTAACTGGAGTTGGTAGAACTTCCGATTTACGTTCGCAGGCGCTGCATACCTCATTACCGGGAAATGCAATCACCAATGCTTCCTCAGGTTGAGCATGACAGCACAGTAAAATAACCCTAATTTAGGGAAATAACGTGTATTTAAGCACATTTCAAGGATGGACAGTTAATGTTTAACCCGGCAAAAGTTTTTGATAAATTTCTCCTGCGGACAGAAATTTTGTACTGGTTCCAGCAGTCGTTAGATGAAAATGATATATGATGTAACGAAATAAAATGTATCTGTTTGAAATCTTAAATGTAATGAAATGAATAGTACGATCTTATACGTATATTTTATTTCTATAGAGTAGACAATATTTACATGTTCGGTGGTGATGCAGATGGTCATTCAACAATAATAAACATTTAGTTTCGTCTGCAGTTAAGAGCACGGTATAAGGAAATATATATCTGTATAGAAAGCAAGGAAACATATCCAAACTTGACAGTCGCATAATACACTATAGGCCACTCGTATAATATTTATAAAATTTCTTGTTTTGGAAAAATATTTTCAGTTTTCTTTGAAAATTCAATATATTGTGGGATTATTACTACAAAAAAAACTATTTTGCTGGAAATATCTACTTGTAACATTAAAAAATGTTTGGTTAAACACAAAGTTTACTGTTGAAATTATAATATTTGTTTAAATGATACTCCGAATTATTAAGTTTATATATTTATGCATTTCAGTATCAAAAGTCATACGGGTGGTATATACAGCCGTAAATAACTTAAACTTGGAGTACTAAGTCATGTAGTTGTAGAATATAACATGTACAATTTACTTTAACACGCGCTATTTACCTACAAGAAACACTATTAGGATATTTTATTTATTTTAAAATTTTTATTACAATAAACAAACACAAATTATAAATATTGTTCAAGTGAATTTCCTCTATATTTAACAATATTTTAAAATTAGTAATCATACTATATCAAAAACAAGAAATGATTTAATCGTGTATTTAAAAAATAAACAATGTACGTTATAGTATAACGAACTTAAACTAATGTTTTTTATGAATGATCGCTACTTGCAAAAATGAATGCTAATCAAAAATTACACAAAATTTTAAATCATTGCAAATCTAAATCAATCGGAATACCTATAGTAACGATGTAATATAATAATTAAAAATAATACATAATTTTCTTAAGCAAGTAACTGAATTCTTAAAATTATCTTGCAATAGTCACTCGATGTAATCTGGGTAGGAAACAGCCTAGGGCATTAGGCCATGTCACAGAGTTTAAATAAGGGATCGATTCTAAAATTTACTAGATATTTCTTAACGGATCAATTCCATGCGTAAATATCTCGAAAAAAGTAACTAACCAAACATTTCTGGTAGAATACCGATACACTTCAATTTGTAAGAATTCAATACGATTTACATTTCCGAGTTCAATCTTCTAATTTTTATTTAAACAAGCAGCGAATATTTATTATTGATACTTCATTCAGCAATATTTAAAAAATCTACACGTGTAGAAGGGTTCTATTTTATCGAAAAAGTTATCTTTGTAGTTGAGTAATTGAGAAGTTACAAACTATGTGTCTTAAAATTTGGCAGGCGACAATAACATCTTTGTAGAGAACAGATACAGAATCAGTGCCCAGATATTATAAAAATTTTGATGGAAGGCACTTTTTTTTTTGGAACCAGCACAAAATTCACTTAGAATAATTTTGAAATTCTTGGAAAAAAGAACGGAACGAAGGATTTCTCAAATTCTAGGTCATTTTTTTTACAATCGAGCAAGTTCACTTGACTGTATCCAGAAAACGCGTTATTTTACGTTCGTGAAAGTGAACGAACTTACGACGTAAACGCTCGTTATTTTATTTATTTATTTTTTAATTTTACACCATATTGAAATATGCATTGAACGCATAAACACAAGCCAATTTTAAGCACAACTCTGTTTTTGCAATATAATTTACCTAAACTCAAAATATTTTTTAAATATTTTCAAAACTTAGTCAGAAATCAGGCTACGTTAGGATTACAGGTGGGAATTTATTCACAAATGTGTAACACATCTCTGAACGCCAACAAATTACAAATTAATGATCATGTTCCAAATAGTAACTATATTTATTACTGCAGTTGACTTACCTCATGTACGCACAATGATGTGTTGCAATGATTCAATATATGAATCTTAAATTATCTGTATACATTACAAAACATTAATTACTTTCTTTTTATGCTGTTTACAGAAAATACGTTTCAAGATATGATTCCTTTTTGTTCCAGCTGTCTGAAGAAAAAGTTTGCTACGTTTGGGAAAGTAAAAATTGTATATTAACGACTGACAGTATGGGTAACTATCATTATTCAAATGCGTATGATTGTACTGATGATATGTTCACCTCACTTACCCAAAATATCCAGCCATGTCACACAGGCGCATTCAATTTACTATTGTGCTTCATTTATTGCGACTGGGCCAACTCAGAGGAAAATTTATACCATCAATTATTCAATACGTCATCGTATGAATGATTAACTGCAGTGGTCTTTGGTCGCGCTTCGACCACAGACTCTTCGTAAATCACCCAATATATGAATTTTAATGCATATAACAAGTAGTGTCTAAAGTGGTTGTTTACCATTTTGCAAAGTTGTTTCTCCTGCTGCCGTTTCCTAAACGAATTCATCAAAGTGTTAACAAATTGCAGCCTAGTTCGTCCGACTCTCACGTGAGTCGAGCATTTGCAATATTCCAAGCAGAAAGGGAATATTTTGTTTGTTAGCGAGAAAGGTTTTTGCGCCAATCCCTCAGTTCCACTAATCAGTCCTAAGCGAAATCAAACGCCCTAAACATCGAAATAAAACGTGATGCCAAAAAATACGTGTTTGGAGTGTGTTCTATTTGAATCACAAGTCTCTATTTTGTTCTTATTTATTTTATAAGAGTGTTAAATTTTCAGATTAATACGTTCAGAGATTATTTGGTTTGCAACACAATACAAATTTAAAAAATAATGCTTATTTTTCTTTTGGACAAAATGATGGAAACGTAACGTTTGTGAAAATGTTATTGCGAGGTGAGTTATTTAAAACGAACTAAAAAATACACTGCGTAATTTTAAAATACAGTATAACTTATTTCGTTTACGAGAGAAAAACAAGTAAATATAAATACAATTTAAATTTTGTTATTAGAGTTTACAGCGGCTAGCTATCAGCTTTCTACTAATACTTCCACCGTAATCATTGTTTTGGAGGCACAGAAAATCCAAGCAAGCCTATACCTCCAAAAGACCTTAACATTGTCATAAATGCTTCAAACAAAATTCTGATTGATTGCGAGAAATCTGTTTTACAGAAAGGTTTGAATTTCAGTATTGTACCACGTCGTGTTCCTGTCTTGGATTTGGTTTCATCTGTGGAGAGTGTCATAAACAATTTGCCAGCAGCAAAACAAGATGAGTTTCGCTGGTCTGTGCGGACTGCGATTACCTCAGCGAGGACACCTAAACCTAACATTTCACAAAACGAGCTAAAAGCCATAAAAACACTCAAATCCGATTCTGGCATCGTAATTCTTCCCGCAGATAAGGGCCGTGCTGCTATCATCTTGGACAAAACAGATTATGAAAATAAAATCACAGAATTAATTTCAACCGATAAATTTACAACTAACTTATTTATAACGACCCGACTGCAAGCAAAAAGCGCAATGTATATAAAACACTGAAAAAACACAAGGATCATATGTCTGACAGTACTAGAAGAACACTCACACCACACAGCAGCAAACCGCCACATATTTATTTGCCTTCCGAAAATCCATAAACCATACATACCTTTGCGCCCCATCATTAGCTCTTGCAGTTCTCCACGTCAGAACCTTTCAAAATTCCTACTGAAAATTATTGAACCACTGGCAGGTCACACATTTTCCTTCATAAAAGACTCTGGCCATTTCATTTCCATAGCCCAAACACTGGAAATAGCATCAGAAGATATCTTAGTAAGCTTCGATGTACGATGTATTCTTACCAATGTTGCTGTGGCCGAAACACTCAAGGTCATAGAAAACAAGTTGGAAAACGACAACACTCTAAAGGAAAGATCAGTTCTGCCTGTTCCCTCCATCATGGAACTCATTACCCTCTGCGTCAACACAAACTATTTTCAGTTCAATGACCAATTCAATGAGCAAACAGATAGCATGGCAATGGGGTCTTCGCTGTCGCCTTTCATGGCAAATATCTTCATGAAGAACTTTGAGAAAGAAGCACTTCAAACAACCGACGCTCCACCTAAAGTCTGGTTACGGTATGTTGATGAAACAATTCTCATCTGGCAACACGGGCCTGAAAATCTCAACCTTTTTGCTAATTTTCTCAACTCTCTCAGGACTTCTATCAAGTTTACTTATGAAACTGAATATAATGGGAGCATTCCTTTTCTAAATGTTTTGGTATCCATGGAAAACAACACAATCACTACTAAAGTGTACAGAAAATCCACTCATACAGGACAATACCTCCACTTCAGTTCTAACCATTCACTAAGCACAAAAACTGGCATAATAAACACTTTGAAAAACAGGGCCAATATAATATGCAGCGACCAGACATCAAAAACAGAAGAGATTAACCACTTAAAAAAAAAGAACTCCGGGCGAATGGTTATCCAATTTCTACCATAATGAAATCCATAAACCACAGTAAATATTTTTCCAGTACAGAGAAATCAGTTGAAAAACCAGTGGGAACTTTAGTGATA
The DNA here is from genome assembly GCA_003012365.1 of Medauroidea extradentata. Classification (NCBI taxonomy): domain Eukaryota; kingdom Metazoa; phylum Arthropoda; class Insecta; order Phasmatodea; family Phasmatidae; genus Medauroidea; species Medauroidea extradentata. Next base: position 16,677 of record PNEQ01027997.1, on the reverse strand, counting down.
CCATATATTCAAGGCCTATCAAAAAAATAAGATGACCTGGCAATAAGCACGGCCTACAAACAGCTTTTCGTTCCACATCCACAGTCAAAACCATGGTAACCAAAGTGAAACCCAGAACAGAAAAACTGAAAACCCAGAACTGTGTATATAAAATCCCTTGTGAATGTGGAAGCATGTACATAGCAGAAACTGGCAGACCTCTCACCACTAGGATTAAAGAACACCAAAATAGTAATAAAAATGGTGAAACTGAAAAATCGAGACTTGCCGAACATGTTTTGGAGAACAGTCGTCACAGTCAGTCTGTTCGTGATCGTCGGACTGTTCGTATATCCATGAATACTCATCTTGTCATACATCCCCAGTGCAAAAATCTTTCAAAGATCATATTTAAGGATGCATGAAAACAGTAGCTAGTTCAAAATATTTGTTTTGTAATTTTTTTCAAACCCTTAAAATGGTGTAAATTATAAACCAACTATATCACCCGATGCGCGTTTCGAAGCTGTACAATATGCAAACATTTTAAGATCGCAGTTACAACGTGAAAGTTTGAGGAATTTTAGCAACAGCGCGGGCCGAAACAAGGACAGAGCTAACGGCCGTTACCGTGTGTTGAAAAGAGAGAGCGAATTTCCATATAACCCTGTACTGCAATCTAAGCGTAAAACACTCTATAAAATGTCTTCGGCATTATTATTAATTTATCGGCAGTATTGGCTTTAAGCAAAATGTAATTTTATTTCATGTATTATCGACAAAATAAAAATGGCTTCATTTCGTTTAGTGTAAATATATTGGAAGTAATGAGCATCCGATGTTTTAAACGTGTAGTATTATTTGCTCTAAAACTGTAAGAAAATTCCACACCTTTGGTTGAAAGATCGTAAAATTTTGAAGTGTTAAAACAGGATGAATAATTAAAAACTTACTGTCATATTTTTCAATACACAGACCAAGCGTATCTTTCAGAGTTAACTAGTACTTCATGTTGAAGAAAACTGGCCTTTAAGGCCTCACTCTTTAGTTTTGCAGTGTTTTCGAAGATACTTTTTAAACGCAAATTTATACATATAACAAAAATGTATTCTTACAATTTTAACACTTATCATCGTTTGTGTCTGATTTTTTTGTTGCAATACACCAACGGGATTTATATATTTTCGCCCCTGAATTATCACATACTTTGTTGTCAAATGAAATCAAAACGAAGCAAACTTTTTTATTGCTAACAGTATGATATTAAAAAAAAAAAAAAATACTCTGGCGAAATTGTGTATCGTATAACTGTACACAGTCTCAAATTTTTTCAAAGTAATTGGTTAAAAATATTGGAGTTATTTGCAATGGTTTGAAATAAATTGAAGATCAAGGCGTTAAGTTAAGTTTACATCTTTTTCCTTTAATACGATATTATTGAACACGTGAGGGTTAGCAGTGTAGTGAAACAACGGGGCGGCATAATTGATGGCAGGTACGCTTCCTCCGGGCAATGTGGTGATGCTCTATGGGGTGGAGAGGTGTCGGGGGATATGTGGTGTGGTCGGGTAACAACAGGTGCGGTCGCCACAGAGATTGTGTCATCCCCCGGTGGCGCTAAAGTGCGGAGGAGAGCGTCCCCCGAGGAGGCGACACGCGAAAAATTCTGCGGCTAGTGAGGTTCTTCGCTTCGCCCATCCCAGGTCCTTCTCTCGGGCGAGGATTGCCGGTATCAGGGGGAAATTTCACTGCCGATCCCTTACAAAGTGTCTCCCGGAGCGTGATAGGGTTCCCGCCGGAGGGCGGTAGAGGCGACGGAATTTGACCGAGGAGGAAGTGGGAAGGGTAGCCGGGTGTCCAATCCCATACTTGGCCCGCAAGCCCCTCTAAGAGACTTATATCTCCCTCCACCCTGAAAAAAAGCTTTTCCTGCTCTTGAAGTGGCTTGCCACCAACGCGTGGATATTTCGAGGGCGAAAGGGAGAAAGGTATTCACGAAGCGACTCCCGCAAGGAAATGACAGAATTAAGAAGCACGGCTTATGGAGATTTTCTTTCCACCGTATGGAAAATTCTATGCCTCTGTCACTATAGGAGGGAAAATTCGTTCACTCATTTTAATCTCTTAAAAAAATGTTGTACAAACAGAGTTAACACATTTAATTCCGAGCAAGTATTATCATACAAGCATTTAATACTCAACTTTTAGTGTGAAAATTCTGACATACATAATTATGATTTGTCCTATAGAAATTTTTACCTTATATTTGAAACCCTTTTTTTGTTTATAATTGGCTAATGTTAGACGTAAATCAACTAAGGGACTTTTGTTGTTTTAACATGGTAAAGGTTTTTGATGTTTTCATGGTCGAATATATTGTATAACCATTGAAAAACACGATAACATTAAAAATTTCACCTAAATTATTTCAATAATTAGAATTTTCAAAATAACTTACGTTTTCTACGTTTGAAGAAATTGAATCATATAATTACAATTTACCATCCAAAATTTCAAGAAAAGTATTTTGTAGGCTAATTCTCATAATTTATAACAATTATCAACCTATGTTAACCATTCATTGAATTTTAACGAATAGACACTGAGGCGACCACCTTAAAACTTTTCTCACAATTTTAATGTACTGGCTCGTATATTAAGCAAGAATATATCACCATAACTAATCAGCCTACTTTCTTCAGTGTTTGCGAAATTTACCCGGCAAGTTATACGGCTCCAATTATAACTTCCATTTACATATCATGTTAATGTATTCGTACAGTATTTTCAAAATTGCGGAAGTTGTGTAACTAAATCAGTAAATATTACTAAAATAATGCCTAAGTTTCAAACCGATAAAAACTATAACATTTAGTTAAAATAAGTCAGTTATAACCGAAAATGTGACATAACACGTTCAGTTACTTGTGCAACGCTCTCTTAAAAAACGCCAGATCTTTGTAGAATTATTCTTCAAAAATCAATGCATCAGTGTTTAACTGTAAAAGTATTTCATTTGGTTACGTAGGACTAAGAGCTCTAAAAATAATACATGCGTTTCGTGCTACCTTTGAAAACCTACAAAATGTTAACTCTGGTATGTTTTTTTAATAAACCGTCAATATATAGTTACTTACTATTGGTCTCGTAGAACACGAAGTCTGCACAGATAAAAGAGTTCACTGATTGACTGACATATCCAACTAGAGCCCGAACCGCAGGATCTAGAAACATGAAGTTTTTTGTGTGGTTTCCCCTCAGGCGAAATTCGACGTCTAAGGAGGTGAAAAGAGGCGAAACGTGTTCCCGAAGAATCGTTGCTACATCTCGAGTCTGACGGGCTAATTTAATATTCAAGCAGATAAAAAGATCTTAAATATATTTTCGATGAATTTTAGATAGCCTGTCGGACCTCACCCGATGCATAGTTGCTTTACACCATAAAATTATGCTTAAATAAATACCTAGAAAACAATTTTGGGACGTTTATAAATTTTACTCAAAGGAAGTAAAGTGGTGGAAATATGTTTTTATTAGACAACTATAGCTGGAACCCAATGGACTCCCGTCGTTTGCTTTACTACAAGTGGATATATATGTGAATCAGTAAGACTTCAAATCGTTTCGAAATTCGACAACTAAGAGGGATAAATTACGTGAGTGAGTTTTTGATTATTCCTCCCTATCTGTCGAACCATCCCGTAAATCCAAGTGCTTATGTTTCTTCAGAATCCTGTTTACGTAAATATGCAAATTTATCGTTTCAGAATATTTTCTAAACTTAGCACCAGAAATGTTATACAGTGAAAAATATGTTTCCGAGTAGTAATCAATGTACACCAACCCCATTGAACTTTTCGTAATCGAAGTGAATTTTGTTATAGATTGATGCTTTCTTCAAAACTTGAAAAATTATTACCCGAATTTTCTAAATTTGACATCATGGATGTGAAACGGATGAAAAGTGTTTTCAATGAACGTGAATTTTGTGTCCATGAACACCACTGAAATAGTCTAAAGTATGATTAAAAGGTTTTTCGAAATTCACTCACTTAGCAGATGAAAATGTCTAGTATGCGTTTTAGATAAAACTTATATATCTACCGAACCCGTCGAGATATGCAGTATATTTTCGCTCCAGAATGATGATTTCGTGACACCATTAAATTTATGTACAATTTATTAAAAACTTATATATATATATATATATATATATATATATATATATATATATATATATATATATATATATATATATATATATATATA
>PNEQ01027997.1:0-12329 GCA_003012365.1 Medauroidea extradentata | reverse complement strand
AACATACAAAAACCTACAAAGGGAAGCATTTAAGTATGTTCCTCTAATCCTATTCGTTAATGTGTCTATGCTTAGGTTTCCCTATGTATGCACATACGGATAAAACAACTATACTATAATATATTTATATATAAAAATATGTATACTCGCATATGTTAGCATATTTTTATGGTATCATGCAGAGTATATTTGTAATTCGGTAATTTCGTAGCGAAGAAACTTAACTGTCAGAGATTGCTTCATAAGCGGATTGCTATCGTTTCATAATTTATTTAGGTATTTTGAATTTTGCGAATCACCAGTAAGGATGGGTGAATTAGTTTTTTGACGTAGTAATGGTAACTGGGTTTCGGCGGACAGAGTGATAATAAATATGTGACCCACTTCGAAGTGTCGTTTAATGAACATTTTTTTCCTGTAAGATTTATCCTGATAAATATGATTGATGCTGTTAAGCGTTTCAAATTAAAATTTGTAACCAGGCAAACCTATTTGAGTACAGAGTAAAACGTTGAGATTTAATAGATGTTTGCTATTACGAGCCAGTTTAAAAGTTCCCCTTTGTTTCATAACATAACCTAACGGTTTATGTAATTATTCACAGACTTAATAAATTAAAACCATTGAAAATTTTTGGAAAAACTTTATACATTCATTTATAACTGCGGTATGAAATAGTTATCATAATTTTTTACAATATTTTGACTCCGGAACTTTATTTTGCGAGATGTTACGTGGATTATGTCACAAAGTAAGTTTCTGGTTACGTAACTTGATACAAGGTTTTATTCCAACAGACAGGAAAAGCTAATTAAAGTTGTAGCACTTCTTTCCATCGTTTCAAAACTGTTAAGTACGAGTTTACAGTTAAGCGATAGTCATTAACAAAGTATTCATACAAGAGTGTCAAAAAAAGTTTCGTACCAAAAATAACTGCCATTTTGACTACATAAATGCCAAACAATCACACGAGGGCGTATTTTTTTCATTCCCAGTGGCAAAGATAATATTTCAACCAGGGAATGAATTTTGCGGTGTTGGCAAGAGGAGATTTGCTGGCGGTGGACAAAAGAGGTGTTTGGGGTTACAGAGGGGGGAAAGGGGAGGTCATGGAGAGTTTAAACAAGTGGTTTTAGCGCTGACATGACGTCCTCATTAAAACTTTTGACTCTAAAACTTCAAGCTAATTACTCCCAGCATCGCCGCTAACCCTAGGGGGGAGGAGCTCTTGATGCCTTCATCTGCAGCGACTTAAATCCTCGTTGACAATTCACGCGGCCGCAAACAACCTCGCAGCAACCCCCCTCCCCCTCACATGGGCACTTTCCCCACCTAACACAACTCCCACACCCGACATATCTCGCTTCTCCCCACGTGTTGTAAATCTCACACTCGGCTAGCTCGCTGCTGCTCTGTACGAATAATTTTACATCGCTCTTGATTTACCACCACCATTTTTTTCAACGCGTTTCTCCTCCGTAGCTACTTAGGTGTTGTGAAAAAAGGAATAGGGAGGGACCCGTGAGTTAACACAATACACTCAAGCATGACGACATTTATTTCTCAGGTCGTGATAAAGGTGGCGTAAAATATATTCTTGTATTTACCACGCGTGCATTCTGCATCGGAAAAGTTGTCACCTGTAATCCATAAATTATTATGTATATATTTATTGTGATATCCTTGCTTCGTCACTAACGTAAGTCCCAGATAAGACTTTGCGCCAAAATGTTAGACGAACTTGACGTAATGTATAATTTTTAACAACGTTGAGAGTGAAAAGTTCATAACATAATACAATTATTTTGTTTCTTTTTCTGTCATTTGACTGGTATTCCTAAATCACAGCAAAATGATGTCCCGTAGATTATGCTAGAGTAATAACTGTACTAAAAAAATAAATTAAAAAATCTCTATCCAATGTATTTGCTACGAGACTTCGGCAAGAAGTTCTAGTGTTCCAAACTAGTTTCTGTACGTTCAGCATATTTTACATTGTGATGTGCCGTGAAGTAAGAAAAGTATCAGAAGTGTGGAATATAATGTCTTAAAATTTAATTACGTTAGTTACAAGAATTTGAGTTTCTTACTATTTTCACTATAAATTTAAACATATTGCTTCTTTACCATGATTATCAATGTCTCACAATGAATGTTAAAATACATTACTAACGCAAGATAAAAAATGTGCTGAATTTCAATAATGGGTTCGCATGTAGTTTATTTATGACATAATTAAATAAACAAGAAATAATATAACTTTACATAAAAAAGGTGAATGAATTGTCCAATTTTAGAGAATTTCATTTATAAAGTGTCTATTCTTGAGGCAGTATATAGACTATATATATATATATATAAATTTGGATAGCACAATATTAACTGTCAAAGTTCATAATCGTGTCTAAATATTACACAAAATTGTTTTCTAGTTGGTATCGTATTTTAATAAATTTCCATAATCTGTGGTCACAAAACTATAAACTGACATTAAAATTCAGAAAAAAATTATGGTCAGCTATGGAACAGCCAAGCCTTAGCATACCTACAATTGGTGTTCACTAATTTGCGCTCACAGTTTAAGTACTTTATTAGCAACACTATTATCTGCAGTCCAACAATCCTGTATTATAAAAAAGTGTAATTGCCTTTATAACGACTTTGACGTGTTCCATGATAGTTTTAATGTCTGGAAAAAAAATACAATGTTACCTACCATATTATTGGTCACGTATAATAATGTATGGGTGATAAGAATTTTAAGAAAATAATGGACTAAAAACGATGTGTTAAAAAAACTTCAATAATTAAATGAAATTTAAATATTTTGACCACAGACATTTATACATTCCGAAAGATAATAATTAAGACTAGACTTTGTATTGCCACCGCTAACGTAACAAGGAAAGCGATTTAATAAGTACTCTCTTAATGTTTATGTCAATACATCCATTTACGGAATAAATGAACTAAAACGGCGGTTTCCAAATGTCAAATATTTTTTAAATTAATATCGTTTCATTCATCTTAAAAATATGTTGACATGGATGACAATCTTTATGCAGAAGCAAAAAGCTGTTCTGTAATATCCGCCGTTTTCAGAAGAATAAAAAGTAAATTCGGTCGATTATTTTTGTTCCGTAAGAGACCTTGTAAGAATTGGGTTTGATTTTCACACACAAAAAAAATCTATAAGAGTTCTTGTCGTTCAATAACAGCTGAAGTTAACCTTATTAAGTATTTATACCTATAAAGTTTGCCTTCATTTGATTAGCTTTAATGATCACTAAATTACTATATAAAGGTTATGCACATTACGTATTGCACAAGGCTAAAAATGAAACTATACAGTAGTTTTCGCACTGTTATAAACAGGTTTTCTATAACTCTTAGAATGTTTTATGACTTTGGATGTTTGTTTCCATATACATTGCATACATTTCCATGAACGCTATTTCATAAAAAAAACTTTGTATTTTAACGCAGTTCTATAGGCTACTGTTCTTAAGCGTATTTAAACACTATAATTTTGCTCTGCTTCTCGCTGCCGTCGTAAAGTTTTATGCACAGCCACTGCCTACAGAACGTGTTCGGCGAAGAAAAGGCATTTGATTCTAACTCCTTTGCTCACCGGGCAAGTTAAAACGAACGAAGAAAGTGGGAAGAAACTTCTAAGCGGAATTGAGGGGAAACTTCATAATTACGCCGTCGCACGCTTTACTTTTGACTGTTCCAAATGAACATAGATTCTCAATCTTGGTAGGAAGTTTTCTGTACGGAAATGATACACGGAGTAATACGTTTGATTCGTAAATTCTTCTCAATAAATTATAAATTACGTAGCGAAATTAAACAATGCAATTGTCAGATAATGTGAAAGCTACTGACATTAGTTTACTAATTACTTGTCTTTAATGAAGTATTCAAGTTTAAGATTTCTAATTGGAAATTTAGACTATGCTTTCTGTAACCAGAATATTAAGGTAACTTAAATTGAGACGTAACAATCTGACACGTCTAGATTAAAGTGAAAATTTTAACATAGTTATTAAGCACGGGCATATGTTTTGTTTTCATTCAAGGCTGCAAAATAGTACCTTGTTGACGTAGCGGATGCTGAAATGTTTTTAATATTAATTTTCAAGAAATTCGGAGTTTTATGGTTTTAAATTTATTTTTACCAGGTGCTATTTTGTCTATTGATTAGAGTAATGATTACATAATTATATTTAAATTTTATTTGGAGTTAAGACTCATCTTTCCCCTTAGGATTGTGGGTTCTTAGCATAGTGATAGTGGCGAACAAGGCAAACTCTCTTGTGCTGTTGCTGCACGAAGAACATCAAGTGCTCACAACAATGACAGTTTTACGAGGGTCGACAGGTCCACAGCAGGATAGCCATCAACGACAGGCCAGACTGGAGATAACCCGTGCATTTACTTCGAAGCCCTTGAAAGTTTTCGTTTCCAGCGTAACTTGGCCAGCTCGAATAATTACGTAACATAAAATACATTGGGGGGGGGGGGGGGCGGGGAGGCATACATTTATTACTGTGGTTGCGAATCGGCCAGCGGAGGACCATGCAATGCAAGGCGTGCCTTGCATCTCAGTCTCACCATCCTTGTTCAGGGCTGTGCCGGGAATCGAACCCGGGACCTGCCGCCTAGACTTGCGAAAGGCAATTCACTACACCAGGAGGCGGGTGTACTATTGTTAATTCGCATTTATTTATTTCTTGTCTACCACTGTGTAGTATAAATATTTATCGCAAATAGCATGTTGGGATTGACAGTTATTAAAACACGAGGCCGCGACGTTTTCAAAACAACACTGTAATAAACTGTAGCCTAAAGTAATATAAACATGGTTAGAATTTGCAAAGAAGTGTTAAGTGAAACAAATGATATTAATGCAACTTGAAGTATTTTTTTATTGCCAATGTATTGTAAATAATTTTAATTTAAATTCAACCCAAAATAATTAATAACCTTTTTGTCACTTCAAAACAAAATAACAGTGAAGGTTCGTGGTCAAAACACTTACAGAAAATATAAAATAAGTGCTAATTAATTTCTTAAATTGCTTGCATTATGGGATTCATGCCACCGAAGAGATTTTCATTGTTATTCAGCTGTGATATTTTCCCCAAAACAAGAAACTATAATAACACTCAAAACGTATTAACACACAAAAACGTAATAACAAACAAAAAGTAATAACACACAAGAATGTAATAACACTAAATACTTTCAGTAATTATAACAAAACAAAAGTTTTAGCAAATTATACAAGTGAAATACTAACACAACAATAGTTTTTCTAAGAAAAGTCTAATTTTCTAATGTAACTTAACATCTGACCCATTGACCGCACGTACTAAAGAGAATATAGTACACATGTTTGCTTGACTATATTTTCTCCGAATGACTGGTAATAGTTCTGGCAAATTATTTTATATTATTACAATTACACAAATTTGTTTCATTTTTATGCATATAAGATCAGGACATGTAAAACAAACAGTACTAAACATTTGTTCATACTTTCAATAGAAAAGATATACCTTGGGGAAAAAATTCAATTTTTTTGTAACTAATTAACAGATTGCATTTTCAAAGATTTAATTGTACGTACATCATTCGATACGTTGTGCAGCTACTTAAAATTATTTTCTAAAATTTAGTAATTTAGGATCAGCGACAATATATATATGTTTAATTGTTTATGTCGTAAATGGAAACGATGAAAATAAAAAAAATGTTCACGACATCATACGCAACTTTTTCGTAGGTTTCGGCTGCAGCTTCATTCTTTTCTTCTTTTCATTTGCAATATAATCCGGGTTACGTATAGGCATCGATCTTGGGTGACGGGGATCCACGAGTTCGGGCAAGAGACAATCCATGTCATATGAAGTTAGCTTTGCCAACATTTTCTTTGCCCAAAAATCATCATCTCGCTCTATCCTTTCGTAATACATATAACCATAAGGCAGATTGGGTGTCCACACAGTTATTAAATACAAGAAATTAATTTGTAGTATTACAATTTTTACCTTTGTAATTGTGATTTTACAAAGGAAATCCTTGTAGTTTTACAAGGATTTGTAAAATAACAAAGAAAATCCTTGTCAACACACTACATACTTGTATAACTGCAATTTTCTTTTGGTTAATGTCTACAAGTCTGTGTGTAAAGACTTCCCGCTTATACTGGAATGGCTCAATAAAAGAACAGGATCAGTGCAAAGTCAAACATTTGTTATTCGCTTGTAAATCTACAAGACACAAAAATCATGTTTCTGTGTACTCTCAATAGTCCTAATTCATAATAACAAACCAACATATATTAATCTGTGCCTATTTTTATGCCATCGAGCTATATTTAAATTCTATATTGCTCGATAATTTAACAGGCTTTGGTTACTTTCCAAGATATCACATTGTGTAACGTTCAGTAAAATAAACATGCTGTAAATGACAGCGTTGCTAAAATTGTAAAACTTGCTAATTTTTTTAAGTAAAATCATTTGCTAATGGGTTTCACGAGGAACACTGCCAATACTCACTTGTTGAAAGTTCCTTACATTAAACTGAAATATTAATAATGATATAATTACAAACAGTATTATAGAGAAACTTGCAATGATGCTGAAAATTATTTTTAATACTCGATTAAAAATGACTTCATAATTTCAAAATTAAGGAGGTAACGAAGACTTGTGCCCTGTTTCCTTACAGTAAAATTAGCACTTTTCAATGTCAACTTTCTCTCAAGGAGGATGCGACATCCCCGTAACTTTCAGCCGGTGTTATCATAAACTGCTCAAAAGTCCACTGCGTCTATGTACTACCGGTAGCCTAAGTCAATATATTTAAAAAAAAAAAACACACACATTAATAAAACATACATGTTTGTTAAATCCAAAAAAATATATATTAATTTTAATAAATAATATCACTATCGCATCGATTTATATGTATATAATTGGCATTGTGCCTTTCTGATGTCATAATAAAACTGTATTTTGTTAATTTAATCAGCTAAGTCTTTTCACATTTATCCGGAAAGCCTTTTGGAACGCAATATCGTAATGAATATTCACCCGTTTTAGTATACAAACGGCATGTTTTTAAATTAATAGTAGGCTATGTCTGTCTGGAGAACAACAAAGCAATTTTTGCGTTAAATGTAAGTTGTAATTGCTAACTTTAGGCCGTGTCGCAGTTCGCCTAGATAGTGCTCTCACGTACTCGCATTTATGTCACAACTACGTCATTGAGAGAACACACTGGCTGTCTACATTGCGTGTAGTAGTACGAAAGAGCGATCAAGAGACTTTTTGTAATATCTCTCTTTCTCTCTCTCTCTCGTATTCATGCACACTGGCGCCATAAATTTTATTTACATACAACTGCAGAACAAAACTTTTGTCAAATAATTATTCATTGACTTAAATTTTACAGTTCCGGTAATTATTTCGTTTGCAATAATGAGTGCTTTGTTACACGTATGGAAACAGAGTTTGACTATGCATTATTTCTTCTATAACTAGGTATGTCACAGCGTGAAACATGACGGTGTTAAGTTATTCATAATTTTATTTGTCCAAAAATATATTTCATACTATTTCAATTATATTTAAAGAGGTGAAAACTGTTTTTTTTTTCGCCAACCTGGGCATATATAGATATGCTCTTTGATTCAAATAGTTGCTTGATTACGACCCTAAAACTAATTTCAGTGTTTTCCGAAATTCAGAAATTAAGTACGTGCAAAGAGTTGAAAACTGCTTTGATATCCTTAATATGTCACTAACCTTGAGAAATATTGTTATGTTCTTTACTTCAAAAGTCTGATTTTGTGAATACCTAAAAAATAATATAAGCTCAGCTATTAGAACGACATAATGGGAGCTGACAGGTATAATGTGCAAAGCCCAAAAATACGCGGGAAAAGCCGCGGCTGGACTGCTGGTACAGCATTTGCTCTCGTGATAACTAGCGAGTTCCTTCTTCAATGATCAGCAGGGTGCTCAATAGGGATTTCAGGCATCACTTTGCTCTCGGCTAGAAAGTATTGTTACTTCTTCCCCTGCCCCCTGTTAACCCCCTGCTCGCAAAACCCCCGCTGTGCCAAGCAACCTCTCAGTGAGAGGTCTGGTGGCCTTTGAGCTTAGTGTAAAAGTGTCCTTTCTCCATACACAATTTCGGTACTTCACATTATCCTAGTTATTTTAGATTTTAATTAGTATCTTAAATAGTAAGTTCATTATCAATACAGTTTTAGTAGAAGAAAACGTAAAGAATGCAACATAGAACAGCCATTTTCCCCCCTGTGGTTTCATTTAAGCCTCACACTGTCAAGTTCGTTGGTGGTAGTATTTTTGACGGATTTTCACATTTTAAATGCAGTCGCACTTCGAATATTAAATTTTTATCATTCTATGTCTCTAGGTATGCTGAAAACCTTCAATTAGATACCTAATTTCAGATTGACACGTAATTAGTTCTGCCAGAAAACTCAAAAAGAGACAAACATTGGTTTAAATGGTGTTAATGCATGTTGTATACTTACTCCTGCAGGGGTAAAGATGACTCTTAAGTGCAGTGTTATAGTTGACGTTAGACTTATCTATTTAAATTTGAGTTTTTGAAGTAATAGAACTTTGCATACAATGATTACGTAAGCTGAGACTACCTGATTGTTTTAGATTTTAAACTACTGGGTTGAAATAAGTGAGCAATTGTTATACGTATATTTGCATTAATTTTTCTCTTTATGACTTTAAAAATGTATTGCTGTACATAGTGCAAATTATCACTGTATAATTTCAAAGAAGAATTTTTGAAACAAGTTTGCTTTCCTTTATATAAGTCATTTCCGAAATAATAATAAAACGCGTATTTCATACATTACACTGCTTAATGAGTAAACAGACAATAGGGAATGAAAACTTGTTTACCCTCTCTTCAGAATTAGAGATACAAATTAATACCGCTACAAAAATGATGGGTGTAACATTTTTTTCACCCAAACTGAGTTATTAATAGAAAAAAGGCACTATGGGTGTATAATCTTCTACCAGAATTACATAGCATAAAGGTTTACTGTTAATGAGTAACAGCAGTATTCATTTTAAAATACACTGTTACAGTAAATCGGTTGCGAACTTTCTAATTGCTCTCCTGCAGAATACATTATTAGTGACACCCATCACTTCTGCGGTTTTCGCGAAGAGATTTTTGCACAGACTGGTTTCGCTGTCTCAAGTACATGTCTGTAGCACTTCATCGTATTCTGTGGTTGGACATTTTAAAATTATGGCGCCTTGGGATTCTACACGCTAATCACAGGCGATAGGTGTCTGAGTAACCTTGTTCGTATTGGCATAATACAATATGTGACGTCTCTGCTCAAGTACACGATGGCAATAACCAGGAAGATAAGGAGCAAATGTGTTCGTAAGTCAGTGGGACAAGTTGGTGAACAAAATATTACCGCGAAAGAACAGGGTCCGTATATTTATCCAAGAACTGCACTGGAATTTAGAAAATATTCTTGTATAATTCTTAAGCTGATACTTGTCTGTATAGAATCTTAACGGGAAGGCCCAAAAGTCCCGCATCATAGGAAGAAAACTTGCACTAAATATGTGTGAAATAAATAATAGAATGTGCTCAAAATGATTGCCTGAAACATCAAAACACAGCTGCGGGTGATCATGCATGTTCCGCAGAGCAGAATAATCTCGACACGCTCTTCAATAATCAGCGTGGTTCACCTGCAATATGAAGAACACACTGCAAAACAACTGCCTAGGATGTGGGACTATAGGGCCACCCTGTAGTGTGCATATTAAATTTGGTGTCTAAATCCGTAGGCCTTTTTAAGTGTCAGATACAGCATAGTGTAATGATGTTATTTTTAAAAGGAAAATTCATCACTAAGTGTAATACCCTAACTAAATATGGCACGAATGTGTAAGGACTCGTCTCGTCAGCCTCGCGACTGGCTGACGGCACGCTGAATCCTGCGGCCTTGCAGGAATCCAATCGTCCTGTTAATACGCACATGCCATGTCGGACGTCTCCCGCATTCCCGCAATCCAGGACAGTCACCGTCTACACCGCACCACCCCCACCCCCTTGCATACTAGCCGCAGACACTCTTCGACACCGCGACGCAGGGCGTCAGAATTGTTGCCCCTTGGGAGGGAAGTTTTTGAGCAGTTTTCGGGCAGTAGTGTATTTAAAACACGATTGGAAGGCGAACTCTTCAAATTCCTTAAAACACGTTTAATTTACTGACTAAACAATCCTGAATTATTGCCCTTTGGGAGGGAAGTCTTTCAGAATTTTTCTGATGGTATATTTGAAGGATTGTCAAAATTATTGCCCTTCGGAATAGGCAACATATCCTAACATAACGTAACGTAGCGTAATGTAATTAAATATAACAAACGTGAAGGGCTACCCTGTCAAGGAGATACAATTAAAAAACCCTTCACGTACACTACTGGCAAAAAAAATTCTGAAGATATATCCTTCCAAGTGACATCAGTTCTGGATTATAGACGCACTTAAACAAAAGCGTTTTCAGAAATTGGAAGGGTTCTCTTTCTAGTTGCTTTACAAATACTATATTACCAGAAAATTCCTGAAAAGATGCCCATACAAGGGACGATATTTCAGTTACATCTACGACGTGATAGGAACTTAGACTCACGCGCTTGTAATCATCTCAATCCCTTCCCCCCATCTCTGCACCCACCACCACTGCAGTTAAAACTTCCTTCATGTGCATCTCAGATCGGTGAAGAAAGTTTTACTACCTACGCCCGTGTGACGTCGGCGAAAGTGTTCCGCTTTGTATGCATGTCTTGGCGTAATGGTTTTCCGTACATCAGCGTCTGCAGCTGTATCGAAGTACCCGCTCTCTTTACGTCACACCAGGTCTGAATTCAACTTTTTTACTGGATTTTCTAATACTGTTTCCTCCGTCGTCTGACGCCCCACCTTGTTTTGTCGCCTGCCGCTACAGCCTACGCCTGGAGGCTTACTGACTGGAACAATGAACAGCATTACGTAGGGTTACAAATATGCCTGCATTATCAAAACTTATATCTAAGTTCCCAGTGAACTTTTACAAGGTGATTCCTTGTGAAAATGTGGTTAAGTCATGTAATGCTAGTTTTCGTCTGGCGGGAGTAGTAAGAAAGAAATTCAGGATTAAAAATTGAATTTCGAAACTAAAACTTGTTAAAAATAAGTAATAACAAATAAATAAGAGTTTTCTGTGGGTTTGGAAAAGTCATCTTTTTTGGCATACGATTTTTAACGTTGCGTATTTGACACTAAGCGACACAATTTGTAACAGGAGGCACCAGTGAACTATTACCTTCACCTTGTCGAAACATCCTCAAGTAAACCGTTTCCGAGAAAATGGAAAAACTAGTTGAACACGTGTAGCAGTATGCAATACGCGATATACAGGAGACGAAATATTGCATTATATTATTTTACGAGGAATAATTTAACCAAATTTGTATATATTTTAATTAATATCCTAAATAAAATCTCATGTCAAGGAAGGATAGCAAAAAAATTCACAAACACTCCGACATTTCTGAAAAAGCCTCGCACAGTTCCATTATACAGAATGATTGAAAAAAAAAAACACATACAAACGATAGCAGGTGATTCCTTAGGAAAAAATTAGACGAAATCTAAGAATGACGTTTACCGAAATTTATTGCAAAATTTAACTTTTAGGGGCGCACAGCTCCGTTAATAATAAATTTCAGTAAAAGTGGTTTTTAGATTTTCGTCTAATTTTTTTCTAAGGAATCAACTGCCAGCGTTTGTCGGTGTTTTTTTACAATCATCCTGTATACGGTTCAGAAATTGATAAAACACTAACTGACATTTCTACAACGAACTTTGGTATGGGCACTCGAGCAATACAATAATAGTTCTATCACTTAAAGTAATATAGTTAGGGGTGCACTGAACTAAGCGCAATAGTTATAAACAAAACTGGAGTTGAGACTAAAACTGCAGAGTTGTAGCACTTCCATTCAATTGACAATTCAATAAGCATAAACCAAGAGCAGCAAAGTAGAATCAAAACGTAGCTTGTCCTAAATGTCCCGTAACACACTTAAAATAAAAAGATTGATTAGGTGTATGTAGATCCAGAAGTTTAAACATGTTAGAACAATTTTCATTAAGCATAATGCGCATAGCAGGTAAGCAAACTGTACGGGTCTTGAGACACAAAGAAATCAAATCTATTATTCCTTTCAACCATAGAAGACAAAGTATAT